>CM035146.1:26986208-27243708 GCA_020205605.1 Panax ginseng | reverse complement strand
CTCACCTTCAGTTGATGATAACCGCTTCTCAAGTCTATCTTGGAAAAGTATGTCGCTCCCTTCAATTGATCAAACAGGTCATCGATCCTCGGTAATGGATATCTATTCATAATCGTGACCTTATTTAGTTCTCTATAGTCAATGCAGAGCCGCATCGATCCGTCATTTTTTTTCACAAATAACACCGGCACTCCCCACGGCGATACGCTCTGTTGAATGTACTTCTTTTCCAGTAATTCTTGTAGTTGTACCATTAATTCTTTCATCTCTACTGGTGCCATTCAGTATGGTGCCTTCAATATTGGAGCAGTTCCGAGCGCCAAATCGATCACAAAATCTACCTCTCTATCTGGTAGAAGTCCCGCAAATCGTCTGCGGAAATACGTCAATTGAAGTCCCTCACAATCAGTATTTCTTCTACCTTCGGATTCTCTTTTCGACTGTCAACTATGTAAGCTAAGTATCCTATACAGCTTTATCTTAATAACTTCCTGGCCTGCATCATCGTTAGACAACTCGCTTGTCTAGGTGACTTGCTACCATAAAACACAACCTTTGATGGTCATAAGGTTATCGCTTCTTTTGGCAATCAATTACAAATCGTGCATTTGAATAACCAATCCTTTCCCTATATAACGTCAAATTCCCCAAGTCGAATAGGGATAAGATCTACATTCATGATATTACCCTTAATATCCACTACTCTACAGTTCTTATGTACGTACTTAACAGGGATTATTTCTTTATTCGCAATTTCTATGTTCATGGGGTAATCCAATTCATCCCTAGGCAAATCTAAATTCTTAGCAAAGTCATCGGATATAAAGGAACAAGTAGCACCCGAATCAAATAAAACATAAGCATTAATTTTATTGATCGGAATGATACCTGACACCACATCCTGAGACTGAACTGCATCCTGCACCGTCATGTTGAAAGTCATGGCGATCGGTCGGTTTGTTACGGTTGGTCCGGTGATAGTTAAGGCATTTCCACTTTTGCTTCCTCAGTTTCCTCCTGATCCTAACCCTCTCGATCCCTTCTTAGGACAGTCTCTTGCCAGATGGTCCTTTGAACCACAAGTGAAACAAGCACCCTTCTTTGGGTTAGGACAGTTGGGTGCTATGTGGCCTTCCTGACCACAATTGTAGCACACTCTTTTTCCCTTCATACAAACTCCCAGATGAGCTTTCCCGCAGGTCGGGCATGCTTCGATTCTTTTCTTCTGACTTCCTTGTTGATTCCCCGGTGATGAGTTTTCATTTCACCTTTTCTTATGATTAAAATTACCACCTCCTGTGCCACTTCCACTAGTCTTGTTATTTCCTTCACCTTCACTCTTCTTCTTCTTCGATCTTGATTGTACTTGGTCACCGCATCGCTTCCACCTTCAGCGAGGATGGCCTTTTCCAGTACTCCAGCAAAAGTGTTTATCTGAAACATTGATACTTTACTGTATACCCAAGGCTTTAGTCCTTGTTCGAATCTTCTGGCTTTTATCTCGTCCGTGTGTACTTGATACGGGTCGAACCTCGCTAATTCATTGAATCTAGCCGCATAATCAGGTACGCTCATATTTCCCTGCTTCAATTCCAGAAATTGAACCTCCATCTAGTTCTGTGAGCTGGTTGGGAAGTACATCTCGAAAAACATCTCTTTAAATCTCTCCCAAGTAATTACACCTTCACCTCCTCGAACTTTGTTTGCTTGCCACCAATAGGTAGCTTCAAACTTCAGCATAAACGTTGCAAAAGCGGTCTTTTGGTCTTCTCTACCCTAGCAACATCGAAAACATTCTCCATCTCCATAACCAACGTTTGAGCCTCGATCGGGTTCATGGAACCTTTAAACTCTGGCGGTCCCACCGCCTTAAAATCTTTAAACGTAGTATTTGGTGGAGCTTGAGTTTGATTATTCATTGCTTCAGTTAGTAAGTTAACCAACTGCTGCACGGGATTAGCATTGGCATTATTGTTGTTATTTGTTGACTCTTCCTGAGCTGGTTGACGTTGTTGTCTTCTTCTAGGCGGCATATTTCTGTTAAGAATATACGCTTTAGGTCTTTATACAATTCCTCAAACATTTAAGGCTTAGCTAGAACATTTAATCATAATTCACTTAACATATCAATTTAAATAAACTTTGACATTTCATTCAATTCAAAAGTTTTAACATCATAGGATAGCGTCACTGCTATTTACATCAACTATCCCGAGATAAAGAATCTACAGGATTTAAAACATCAAAATATTCCCTTGTTTATAAACACATCGGAATTTACATCATTAACTACAGAATAATTTTCACATAATTAAACTAATACTATCACTGTCTCTCAAGGCACTGAATAGCCTTGCTACGCTCCTCTTCCATGATGCGAGACATCGTCCTGCGATCCAGCATGTACGATGGAAGTCCTTCAAACTGGATGGGGTACCTCAAAACTCGATCCTGGGCCTCATCCATTGCATGATTAAGTGTGGAGTATGTCTCTCAAGCTTTGCCTTCTTTGCACCATCCTCTTCCGCAAGATCAAGACGACGTGACTCTCTTTTGACCCTCCTCTGCTATGGCAAGCCTCTCTGAGCTCTATTTCAGATCCTTTTTCAACTTTTCTATCTCTGCGGTCTTATCTTCGGTTTGACCCTTCTCGTGGACCAAATCCCATTCTACATTTCCCAGTCGTGAGTGAAGAATTGAAATCTCCCTCTCCTTCTGCTCTAGTGTAATCTGCTGAATAATAGCCCGCTCAGTCAGTTCCTACACCTCATCTCGTAACTCCACGTTACGGTCGTATAATGTGTCGTACATCTCAGCATCAATGGAGTACTGTGAAAACTCCTCTTCCTCGTCAAATTCCTCCTCAGGATCCTCCTCAGGATCAGTCTCAGGTTCATGTTCCTGACCAACAACGGTGATCAATGGAGATGACTCCCTCTATACCAACTATTCCCTAACAACATGAATGTCTCCGGGCTCCTCCTTTGTAGGTACTATAGGTACTCGGGGTTCCTCCTCCCCAGCTCGACTAGTTCCTCCAACGTCAGACATCCTGACAACAAAATTTTGAGTTTTAGTTACTAAATCGTACTAGTGAGCACATAATTTATCATATAAGCACATAAAATCTTTTATTATCTTCAATGAATTACAGAAATTCATTTCTTACAACTCGATAAGAGTTTTCCATTACTATGTTCTTCCTATAAGGCTACTACCTAAGGTTGTTCCCCCACCTAAGGTTCATAACCTCTGACTCGATACCAACTCATGACACCTCAAATCCTGGTACTTCCATTTCCACGAGATTTGGTGTTCATTCTATCTGAAACATCATCCATCTATCTACCCATAAATATATGCAAACCATGCAATAGATAGAAATAATAATAAATCTCCCCTTATGGGGTTACATCAACTACATAATAAATAAATCCCAAGTTACTCTAACCTTAAATCATCTGTGCGGAAACATAAACAAATAAGTCTTAAGTAACATCAATTCTAATTATCATTACATAACCACAGAAATAATCAATCTTCATTACTTGCTAAGCTTGCATGTGACGCCCCCAAAATTAGGTATACATCACCCATCTTGAGTCGCCAGATACATGGTACAGAATTCAAATACAACTTAATAATACAACTGTCGTGTACAATACGACAAAACATAAACCGTGAGTTTGAATACAAATCATCTCTACTAAAGAGTATACAAACTCAAAAGGAGTCATCATTACAATTATTATCACACTATTTCACAGAATAGTGAGGACTACTAATGCACCATCTAGGACCATCACTCCGTTCCCCAACTCGTCCCAGTTATATTCTCATTTCCTGAAGAGAACAGTGAAAGAAAGGGTGAGCTCAACTAGCCTAGTAAGAAATATTATGACTAAGATAATACAGAATAAATTATCATTAGCCTTAAACAATGTTAAACTGATACAATATAACAAACATCAAGTTTAACTGCAGCGGAATAAGCAATCCATTAAAAGATTCAAGTAGAGAATAAAATCTACTATCTTTTATAATTTAAAAGGTTTTTCATCACTTTTATTGCTAGGACTCAGCTTAATAAATAATCCACATCATCGAATCACCCCTGCACTACGGCCAAGGATATTCTTTAGTATCACGACCACAATTATCCATGCACTACGGGCCAAGAATATTTGTGTATTCATTAATGGTCATGATCATGCCAACAACAGTCCATCAATGCACTACGGGCCAATAAGGACTTTTGCCACATCATTTGTAACATTACGGTCATGATTACACCGAATAATCCTTGTTCATAATCATACCAAGTTCATCTATGCACTACAGGCCACAGATGACTTTCAAAAAAATATAAATATGAGGATGATGACAATGATATAAAAATTCAATAAAACAAGTTCAAGAATTAATTTGTCCAAGAACCAATAACGTCCAAATTGTCAACATGACACTGCTTTGTAGATTAAAATTCAAGAATGCTCAGAAGAATATTTCCATGAAAAGATACTAGATGAAGCGCAATTATCAAGGATATTCCACTAATTTCATGGAGTATAGAAGTCAAAACTTTAACCAATTGAGTATAATAAAGAATGGAATAACAAAAGAAATCACCATGCATGCGGTACTTCGCATAGACAGGTTATTCCAATCGAATACTAATAAGGACAGAATCGAATTCCGTAGAAAGCGCATGAATGAGGATATTCCAACGTAATAATAATAAAGATGGAACCGAATTCCACATAAAAGCGAGCAATGATGTGATATTCCAACAGAATAATAAAGACGGAATCAGGTCCATCATAAGACGCACAGACAAGATATTCCAACAAAATAGTAAAGACGGAATAATAGAATAATGTCACCAAGTATAGGGTAGCCCGCGTATACAGGTTATTCCAACAAATAATAAAGAATGGAATAACATAAGTTCTCTTCATGAATACAAAAGAATAACACCCCTTACGAGTACAACAAATAATATTCCCTACCTTAAGAAGAAGAGTATTGGATATATAAGTAGTGAAGTAGCAGAATACTTTCTTCTTTCTCTCTGTAGTTTATCTCTCTAGAGTTTCAGTGAATTCGTAAGAAAATAATGAAGGAATGAGCTTCTATTTATAGAAAAATGGACTGCATAGTAACTAACTCATGAACACTATGTAAGCACTATGCAAACACTATGCATAATAAAATATAATATATTCTAATTATTGTCTAATAAAACAGATAACTTTATAAAAGTATTCTATTTTATATAAAAAGAATTTACTATGAAAAATACTATGCAGACACTATGCAACACTATGCATAATAGAATATAATATATTCTATTTATAGAATAACTTTATAAAAGTATTTTGTTTTATATAAAAAGATTTTCTGTATTATTACATTAATAATACCAACAAAACTGAGTGACTTATCACGTAAGCATCAATAATTAATATCGTGTGCTATTATACAACCACGCATATTACTGTAATTTTAACACCGGGTGTTTCAACAGTTAACGGTAAAACTTCCTCCGTTATTTTTATAAAGTATTTTTTGTCATTTTCTCAATCAAACAATAATTCCGTTAGTAAGGTCCACCAATGATTGTTAATAGTTGTCTGAATATTCCTGTTAAAATGAATATTTCCCGACCAATCGAATATTATATAACAAATTGCGTACTTTTGCAAAATTTATAAATATTACCCACAACTATAACATTATATCAATTTCACTCCATAATATTCAAAATAATATTTATAGAAAATTCATCTTTATTCAAAAAGTTGGGGTTTTACAATCTCCCTTCTTATGAAATTTCGTCCAAGAAATTAGGATTATGCGCATCGACAGTATATTGAAGAGGTAAGGATACCTTGATTTCATTTGATTCTAACTCCCAAGTCATTTTCTCAACATCGTGGTTTCTCCATAAAACTTTGACTTGAGGTATAACCTTGGAGCGTAGAATATGTTCCTTTTTATCCAAGATTTGAACAGGAACCTCTTCATACGTCAAATCTTCCGCTATTTCGTCCGGTTCTAACTCAAAAATGTGGTTCGGGTCTTCCACATATTTACGTAACATGGATATGTGAAAAACGTTATGAACACGAGACATACTTGGCGGTAAAACGAGTCTATAGACCACAGTTCCTACTTCATCGAGGATATCAAATGGGCCACTTAAATCGAGGGTTGAGATTTCCTCTCTTCGTCGACTCTTGCTTCTAGAATAACTCCCTCTTGAACCTCCTTCTTCACATTCATCAGCTCTGAGTATGTAGCTTGAGCGGCTTTAACTTTATCGATTAAAGTCGATTCTAATCGTATATTCATTACCTTCACGTGGGTTCATATATTCACACTTGTAACCGAATACGATCTTCTACTCAACGCGTCAGCTACCACGTTCGTACTTCCACGATGATATTGAATGGTACGATCGTAATCTTCAACAGCTCGAGTCAACGTCTTTGGCACATTACACGTTCGTTTTGGGTGAAGAAAATATTTGAAGGTTTTAGAAATTGGTTTTGTACTGGGGTCAATACAAAATTCGATTTCACTCTCTAGGGGTAGGCTATGAAGTCTTCAAGAATACGTCAGGAAATTTATTAACAATAGAAATACCATTCAAAACTGTGACTCTCATCCAAGACTTGGATAACACGTCACATTGATACCTATCAACTTGCCATCGTCATTCACGACTTTGCCTACAGAAAGTCTAGCTTCGGTGCATTCCACACAAGAAAGTCAACAACGAAAGGATCGGGGCTCTTTATTTATGGCTTGATATGACAATGATTGAATTTAGTGGTTTGGTTACTTGAATTTGCATAACAGGTTTGTTAGGAATATGAAAGCTAACAACCTTACAAAAAGAATGATGAGTAGTTAACCAATCGATTCCTAAAATCGCATCAAAGGCAAGTATTTTCAAAGAGATAAGATTGACAGGTAACGTGAAAGTGTTGATTTGAACAAGATTTATAAATAGTGGAGGTAACGAAGGTTTCTCCCAATTGAGTTTAAACAGATATATCAAAGTCTAACTTCTCCAGAGTTAACTTCGAACATTGAACACAACTAGGTGCAATAAAAGAGTGAGTAGAACCGGTATCTAACACGGTATAGACTTTGCAAGAGTTTATGACTAACATACCCGTGATAATTTTATTCAGGTTCTTCGTCACGAAAAAAAACGCTCTCTCTTAAACTACTGGCTTTGGCTTGTCTGGGACATCCTTTGGTGCCTCCATCCTAGCTGAACTTGTCTTCGGTGAATGACAAAATCAGGCTGAGTGACCTTTTCTTCCACAATTATAGCATGCTTTGGACGGCATCACGCAGTTTGGACTGATGTGTCCCTCCCCTCCGCATTTGAAGCACATGATAGGTGGTCGTTCTCCTTCCTTAACAACGGGTGTTGGTGCTGACGTCTTTCCATCATTGTTGAATCTCCTCTTCTTCAAATGTCCATTCTTATTATTTTGACCATGATTACCATCGAAGTGGTTACCATTTCTGGCATGTTGATTCCCTCCATGCTTATTGTCACCGCTTTGATGATTGTTATCACCGGTATTATCATTTTGCCGGCTGCTTTCTTTTGGTTGCATTGACTCGTTATCGCGCTCCACTAACTAAGCCCTATTTACAACATCTGAATACAAATACAGTTTATGAGAAATAAGATATTGATGTATCTCCAGCTTCAAACCTCTGAAATACATCCGCGTCATTCTCTCTTCATTATCAACCAAGTGGGACGCAAATCGGGACAACTCGGCAAACTTGGCTTCGTACTGCGACACGGTCATGTTGTTTTGCTCGAACTTGATAAATTCCACATCCTTCATGTGATGAATGCTTTCGTGAAAGTACTTGTCATTGAACAGCTCTTGAAACTTCACCCAAGACATCTTGAGTGCGTCAGGTTGGGTACGTTTTACAGATTCCCACCACTGATCTGCCTCTAAACGCAACATAAAGGTGGCAAAGGGAACCTTTTGCTCCTCGGAGCATCCCAAGACATCAAATATCTTGGTGATCTGCTTTAACCACGTCTTCGCCTTAAGTGGTTCTGGCTTTCCCAAAAACTCCGGTGGTCCTAGCTCCTTGAATTGCTTAGCGGTGACCAACCGTGGGTTGCCATTGTTTCATCCTGCATTATGCACAGGAGCCGCCTTCGCCTGATGTTGCATGAATTCTAAAGGGTCTTAAGCGTACAAAATCGTTAAATCAATTGGTCAGTGTTGTTGTTTACAGGAGGATTATCGCCATCCTGTTGCACATTGTTCTGATTATTGATCTCTGGAGAATCAACGGTCTCCTTTGCTCCATTGCTTATCTCAACATTTTCATATGCCATTTTCAAATTCTGTCACAAAACAAGGGCTAATTAACATATCACATATTATCTCTATACTCTGACCGACCAATTAAATATCAAATAAACTTAGGTAGATCATACTAGCGAAGGAATTCCCCATCTCTCCCCTCCTAGTTCTAGTCTCACATCTTAGCCAGAGATCATATCTCTAAGCTTTGATACCAACTGTGACACCCCCAAAATTAGGTATACATCACCCATCTTGAGTCGCCAGATACATGGTACAGAATTAAAATACAACTTAATAATACAACTGTCGTGTACAATACAACAAAATATAAACTGTGAGTTTGAATACAAATATTGTCTACTAGAGAGTATACAAACTCAAAAGGAGTCCTCATTATAATTATTATCACACTATTTCATAGAATAGTGAGGACTACTAATGCACCATCTAGGACCATCAATCTGTTCCCCGACTCGTCCCAGCTATATTCTCATTTCCTGAAGAGAACAGTGAAAGAAAGGGTGAGCTTAACTAGCCCAATAAGAAATATTATGACTAAGATAATGCAGGATAAATAATCATTAGCCTTAAACATTGTTAAACTGATATAATATAACAAACATAAAGTTTAACTGCAGCGGAACAAGCAATCCATTAAAAGAGTCAAGTAGAAAATAAAATCTACTATCTTTTATGATTTAAAAGGTTTTTCATCACTTTTATCGCTGGGACTCAGCTTAATAAATAATCCACATCATCGAATCACCCCTGCACTACGACCAAGGATATTCTTTAGTATCACGATCACAATTATCCATGCACTACAGCCCAAGAATATTTGTGTATTCATTAATGGTCATGATCATGCCAACAACTGTTCATCAATGCACTACTGGCCAATGAGGACTTTTACCACATCATTTGTAACATTACGGTTATGCTTTACACCGAATAATCCCCGGTCATAATCATACCAAGTCCATCTATGCACTACAAAGCCACGATGACTTTCAAAAAATATAAATATGAGGATGATGACAATGATATAAGAATTCAATAAAACAAGTTCAAGAATTAATTTGTCCAAGAACCAATAACGTCCAAATTGTCAACATGACACTGCTTTGTAGAGTAAAATTCAAGAATGCTCAGAAGAATATTTTCATGAAAAGATCTGGATTAAGCGCAATTATCAAGGATATTCCACTAATTTTATGGAGTATAGAAGTCAAAACTTTAACCAACCGAGTATAATAAAGAATGGAATAACAAAAAAATCACCATGCATGCGGTACTTAGCAGTATGAGTTATTCCAACAAAATACTAAATAACGGAACCAGTCGCAAAATTACGCATGCATGTGATGTTCCAAATGTAATAATAAAGAATGGAATAACAATGAAATCACCATGCATGCGGTACTTGCGATGAGACAAGTTATTCCAATGAGAATACTAATAAGGATGAATCAGTCCGACGAAAAGCATACGAGATGGATATTCCAAATGTAATAATAATAACGATGGAACGTGTCCGTGCGAAAACGCATGCATGTGATATTCCAATGTAATAATAAAGACGGAATCAGTCCCAAGGCGTAAGACGACAAACTGTGGATATTCCAAATGTAATAGTAAAGGCAGAATAATAGAAGAATGTCACCAAGTATAAGGTAGCTCAGCATTATACAAGTTATTCCAATGTAATAATAAAGAATGGAATAACATAAGTTCTCTTCATGAATACAAAAGAATAACACCCCTTACGAGTAGTACAACAAATAATATTCCCTACCTTAAGAAGAAGAGTACTAGATATATTAGTGAAGTAGCGAGAATACTTTCTTCTTTCTCTATAGTTTATCTCTCTGAGAGTTTTAGTGAATTCGTAAGAAAACAATGAAGGAATGAGCTTCTATTTATAGAAAAATGGATCAGATAGTAACTAACTCATGAACGGTCCAGTTTATTTACTTTTAATCTAATCGACGGTCCATATTTAAAGCAAAATCTTTTAAATAAAATATATATATATTCTACAGAAATTAGAAAATTATTAAAATCTTAAATGATTGGTTTAAGGTCAAATAATAGACCTGAGCAGCGAAAAATAAGTGAATGTGTTTGATGTTTTGAGAAAGGAATTTTGAGCATTTAAAATTTCTTTTAGTGAATTATTCGAGGATTAAGGGTATATGTGTATATATTTCAAGATTACGGTATCATATTATGCGAATGTGGTTTAAGGGTCAAGTGTTGACGGATAAATTATATCGGTGTCAAACCCTAATAGTATATATTAAAAGCGTCCGTTAGGTTATAAAATTATTACGTTTTATAAGAAACCTAGAAATGGGTTACGGAAACCCTAATTTTGATTCAGAATCCAAAACCTAATTCGATATTTGAAAACCTAATCAGAAATTATCGGATAAGTATAATGTTAAGTGCTATTAATTATAATATTAATTAGGGTAAAAGCTTAATTAATTAGCAAACCCTAATTTGAAATTTTTGAACCTAATTGTTACATTAGGAACCTAATATACGATTATGGAATTAATTGCTAAACTAGCAATATTAATTAGGAAATATTAATCCTAATCGATTAAAAATCATAATGTAATTGAGAAATTATATTATAATTTGAGTATGTTATGTTATATTTTATATAATTTATATATCAAATATGGGTTATATAAATTATAGGATTCGAAGAGGTAAAATAAATTAAGGAGATTTATGTAGTAACTTATTTGATTAAATTAAGTTACTAAGATTGAAATAATTAAATAACTTAAAAAAATATGGAAGTGAATTATAAAAGTTAAGGGGGTTATGCGAGTTAAGAAAACCTTAGGGTTAAAAAGTTAATATTTGAAACTTAAGAAAATATCTTAAGGAATATCTTAAGGAATAAAGAATATTACGAGAATATCTTAAGAATATGCTTAGAGGGTGATTTGCAAGCTTTTTAAAAGACTAGGGGAAGACTAGAGAAGATTTAAGTTGGGTGACTAACTTATAAAAATTGAAAGTAACTTCATATAAGCAAAATCAAAATTTACTTATATTCATTTTAGCCAAATTAGCTAAGTTTAGAGAGAGAGAGAGAGAGAGAGAGAGAGAGAAGATGAGCTAGGATTATCATGTAGCAAGCCAAGAACAACACCCCAAGATCCATGTCATATCTTTGAAGAAGAAAGAAAATCAAAGCAAGGTATAAAATTCTTAAACACAAAACTCTAATTAGTTTATGTGTTTGATTTTTATCAAAATAATGAGTTTTGATCTTCAAAACTCTAGATCTACATGATTTAGAGTGTTTTATGTGTGGATCTATCTATTTTATGTTTCAAAAGATAGATCAAAAGCAAGAAAAAAAGTGAAGCTAGGTTTTTAAGGTGTAGGAAATCTTATTTTCTTACTCTTGAATGTGTTTAATCTTGTATTTGATTTTTGGTTATTTTGAACCATGAAGTTTATGATCCTGAACATGAGAACTATAGATCTACATGATATATGATGTTTTATGGTTAGATCATGCCATTTTAGGGTTAAACAAGCTTGATCAAGAGAAAGAAAAGCAAAACAGTTTTTTTAAAATGAATTGGTAACTGCTGCCCTAAACAGTAAATTCCGAATTTGTTTGGATGGTCTAAAAATTCTGGACTTTTGATATGTTGTAGTACACTCAATAAGCTTTCCATAGACTCGAAACGGACTAAATCCGACATCGGAGGAGAGAGTTATGAAATTTCTCCCAAACTACTCAAAGTTAAGAAAACTGTTAGAAGGACAGTTTTGAACAGCCACTTCAGGCTAATTTCTGGGAGCTTAACATGTCCAAATATGGATTGTGATAGATGAAAACTGTAGTTCGGAAAGATAGGAATCCAACAAAATTGACGGATCATTAATCGGAGTTATAGATTTCATTTTATTTAAGTTTTGGTAAAGGACTCCAAAACTGCATATGTGCAAAAGTAAACTGCCAAAAATTTTCGGAGGCTGTTTGATAATTTATTTTGTGAGAAAAATTCGGGCTTTGGGAAATGAAAATATGTGGTATTATGTAGCTCGTGTCCAAAAATGAGCTAATTCGAGTTAAAAGCGGCCAAGTTATGACTATTCTAATTTTTGTGATTTTCCGGCGGAAATCGCTATAACGAGTTCTACAACTCCGATTGCCACGAAATTTAAAATGGAGCATCACGTTAACATATATAAGGTTATGTCAAAAGATGGGCATCTCTGGAGTTAAGCACGAGGTAGCTAATTTTTCTTAAGTCACGCACTATTTATGATTTTTTGAAAAATAGTAAAAGAAATTGAAAAATTATGGAAAAATATTTTTTATGTATGAAATACATGTATATATATTTGACCAAAGGATAAAAAAAAATAATAAGTTGATTTGGTATTTTTAAGTGAAAAAGAATAGTGATTTGGGATCTTTGAAATAAAATCCGTCTTCTTGAAATGGTATTTCGGTTTACTAAGATGTTATCTAATTTACTAGGATAACATATAAAATGAATAACTTATAAGTATAAGTTATGATGTGATTAAAAAAGAATATCAAGGTATAATAATAATATTAAGACTTAAAACTAATGTCTAATACTTAACTATATGTTATGACTAGCAAGAAAGATCTATTATAGGTTTTATATCTTTATGGTGATAGGATTATGTGTTTAAGTTATTTTATAACGGTGATGATATTATTCTAATATTGGAGATCTATATTATTAATATTAGGTCTTGAAGAAGCGTATTATATTGCGTTCTGGTGTCAGCAGTTCGAGCAAGTTTTTCAAGTTCTTTTTACTTAAACTCTTTTAAAGTGGTTTTGAACGAATATGCTTATGAATTGTACTCTGTACATATTGCATGTATTCATCGGTATGAAAATTTGATCACCTTCATTACCGGTCGATTCGAGATATAATTGTTATGTTCATTTTCAATGTTCATTCGACTTTGAAATTTTGTTCATGCTAATTCACAACTACATTGTGAAGGATAGCGACTTATTATTCAAACTCTTTCAATCATGATATATCTTTACCTTGTTTTTTTAAACTTATTTGGGCAACTTTCATACTCACCCTTGCTATATCATGATAAAACATTGCGAGATAAAGCGAATCTGACGGATCTGAGAAAAGGATAATGCGAGTTCGACTTGGGATAGAATGTGAAGTTAAGTTGTAAAAGTATGTTGAAGAATAGTATTGTCATGTGTTAGGCAGTTCACGATTGTGTATTAGTTAAGGTTACTCGATTTTGGGAATAGTGTGTAAAGTTTAATGTATAAACAATCTATGTTTATATCTTCATAAGCGATTGTAGAAATGAGCGAGCCGGATCATGGCGATTCGGGACGGATTCGGGGATGCTTCTGATTGGTATCAAAGTTGTTGGTTATGAAGCTTAGGTAGCGATACACGAGACCAATAACCCGATGATTAGGATAAAATACTAACTCACATAGAGTTAGTTGAAGAATCTCGCGAGGTCAAAAAGTTAGGTTTAAGTATGGTACCATTGTACTCGAAACTAGTTGATGTATGGTATACGGGCTAAGCGATTCCTTCATAGAAGGAGGTATATCTGAGACTAGCAACTGGAACCTAGTTTGTTGGTTGTTTGTGAAACCACTCGGTACCATATTGAAAATTATTAGAGACTCGATGTGTACCAAGTATAGGAAGTGGATAGATAGAGTCTAAGAGATTACAAGTGTAAGGATGAGAGATGCGTAAAACAAAAGCGATCACGAGAATAGCAATGAATAAGTAATATATACGATGAGATCACTCCGTGATCGATAAGGTTATGGTATAAAGAAAGATCCGAGAATGATGAAAAGTTTCTGACCAAGATTAACGTGTATGAATTATACTATAAATTGAGTACGGATCCGGAAGAAATTATAAATCTGAATTAAATTATTATGGAGAAGGAGTTAGTGTTAGGTGGGGATTCAATTGAGGACTCATGTCGGCGGTGAGTTGTATGATTCTTAATTATGGGAGCTTGAATTGTACTTGGTGTAAAAACCACTTAGTTTACAGCGATAATCATTGAAATGTTTATGTCGCTATTTATTTGCTATATGCATGTTGGGAGGGTGATTCCTTTCTCATGTATATATAACGGTAGATAGAGTCGTAGATAGAGGATATAAGGTTAAATACGAGTTCTTAAAACTCATACTTATGAATGCGTTCGTGACTCATGATTATATGGTATGTTTATGAACCCCTCGTGAATGGGCCTTTATGGTGCGACTAGGATAAGTTCTTAAACTCATATGATTGTGGCAAGTTCTGAACTCATAATGTGTAGTAAGTTTGATGAGCTGGGGTATAGCAAAGTGGTGAATGGAGCATTGAGGATTATAAGAATAGATAGATCTATTAAGTAATGGATCGATGAGAAAAGTGAAGTTGATGATGGAAGCATAGGTATTCCAAATCTTCTAGCTATGCTAGACTTGAATTTTGACATCAAGCTAAATCGCACTATGTGCTTTTGAAAAATGAATTTTTATTCTCAACTCACGATGATTATTGTGTATGTGTGGACTTGGACCATCGACACCTCGTTACTGTTGAGATGATAAAAGCGATTTGCAAAGATTTTTGAAGCGATTTAAAATCTGATCTATGCTACTTATTTAATTGAGCTGCGAATGATTTGAAGTATCAAAAGTTGTTTTATTTATCACTTATGTACCATACAACTTTGTGCGAGATGATAAAAAAAAAATGATGGAGTCATCAATGCGATATTACTTAGTGTTAGATGTGATCTCGGGATCGTCAACCCACTATGGTATGATGTAGTATGATAAAATCACCAAATAGCCGGAATCCTCAACGGATTTTGTAAATCTGATCTGCGGCATCATGGCGTCATTCTCGAAAAATGTTTTCAAAATTTTAATTTGCCAGCGAGGTTTGGCTATACTTAAATAATTCTATTGGCCCGAATTATCGATATGAGTCTATTTATTAAATTGACTAGACTAATGTTTATAGAAAACTCTAAGTGTTCATTGAAAGAAATTTCCCGAACCAAATTGTTTTGATGCGGAATCTATCTTAAGTGCGAGGTGAACAACCCACGAAAATGGGGATATACTAATTGGATAGAATATTCCAATTTAAGGGCCTTATATAGTCGTTCGGATTACTAAGGTACAATAGTGATCATCTAAAAAGTACGAGAATCGGTGGTTTACCTTCTTACGTGATTGTAAACATACCTATTAAAGAAATGTTTAAGAGGTAGAGTACCTTTCTTTCTTAATTGAAAGAGGTAGCGGTAGAAATACCCTAAACCTCGGAGTTCAAAGTTCATAATTTTTATGATCCTCGAGACGATATGAAAAGTTTTTTTTTTAACTCTTGAGAGTAATGTTGTGGTAGAATGTGATGATGGATATGAAATAGTATAAACTTCGTTTAAATGCTGAGTAGAATCGAGATGATTAAATAAAGGTTATTATGACAACCTAGTTTTGATGAATGTTTAGAAGATGTAAACTCCTAGTGAGTAGTTATGGTGAAATGTGATAATAGATGAGAAATCCTCGAATGAGGAAATTGTAAAGGTTAAATTGAAAACCTAGTTTGATCGAGAGAATGGCGGAGATTAGGATGCTTTAATTTAGAGGGCGAAATTCTTAGAAGAAGGGTGAATGTGACAACTTAGAAATTAGAAAATTATTAAAATCTTAAATGATTGGTTTAAGGTCAAATAATAGACCTAGAGCGAGAAAATAAGTGAATGTGTTTGATGTTTTGAGAAAGGAATTTTGAGCATTTAAAATTTCTTTTAGTGAATTATTCGAGGATTAAGGGTATATGTGTATATGTTCAAGATTACGGTATCATGTATACGAGAATGTGGTTAAGGGTCAAGTGTTGACGGATAAATTATATCGGTGTCAAACCCTAATAGTATATATTAAAACGTCCACGTTAGATTATAAAATTATTACGTTTTATAAGAAACCTAGAAATGGGATTACAGAAACCTAATTTCGATTCAGAATCCAAAACCCTAATTAGATATTTGAAAACCCTAATCAGAAATTATCGGATAAGTATAATGCTTAAAAGTGCTATTAATTATAATATTAATTAGGGTAAAAGCTTAATTAATTAGCAAACCCTAATTTGAAATTTTGAACCTAATTGTTACATTAGGAACCCTAATATGCGATTATGGAATTAATTGCTAAACTAGCAATATTAATTAGGAAATATTAATCCTAATCGATTAAAAGTCATAATGTAATTGAGAAATTATATTATAATTTGAGTATGTTATGTTATATTTTATATAATTTATATATCAAATATGGGTTATATAAATTATAGGATTCCAAGAGGTAAAAATAAATTAAGGAGATTTATGTAGTAACTTATTTGATTAAATTAAGTTACTAAGATTGAAATAATTAAATAACTTAAAAAATATGGAAGTGAATTATAAAAGTTAAGGGGAATTGTGCGAGTTAAGAAAACCTTAGGGTTAAAAAGTTAATATTTGAAACTTAAGAAAATATCTTAAGGAATATGCTAAGGAATAAAGAATATTACGAGAATATCTTAAGAATATGCCAAGGGGTGATTTGCAAGCTTTTAAAAAGACTAGGGGAAGACTAGAGAAGATTTAAGTTGGGTGACTAACATAAAAATTGAAAGTAACTTCTATATATAAGCAAAATCAAAATTTACTTATATTCATTTTAGCCAAATTAGCTAAGTTTAGAGAGAGAGAGAGAGAGAAGAGAGAGAGAGATGAGCTAGGATTATCATGTAGCAAGCCAAAAACAACACCCCAAGATCCATGTCATATCTTTGAAGAAGAAAGAAAATCAAAGCAAGGTATAAGAATTCTTAAACACAAAACTCTAATTAGTTTATGTGTTTGATTTTTTATCAAAATAATGAGTTTTGATCTTCAAAACTCTAGATCTACATGATTTAGAGTGTTTTATGTGTGGATCTATCTATTTTATGTTTCAAAAGATAGATCAAAAGCAAGAAAAGTGAAGCTAGGTTTTTTAAGGTGTAGGAAATCTTATTTTTCTTACTCTTGAATGTGTTTAATCTTGTATTTGATTTTTGGTTATTTTGAACCATGAAGTTTATGATCCTGAACATGAGAACTATAGATCTACATGATATATGATGTTTTATGGTTAGATCATGCCATTTTAGATCGACAAGCTTGATCAAGAGAAAGAAAAGCAAAACAGTTTTTTAAAATGAATTGGTAACTGCTGCCCTAAACAGTAAATTCCGAATTTGTTTGGATGGTCTAAAAATTCTGGACTTTTGATATGTTGTAGTACACTCAATAAGCTTTCCATAGACTCGAAGCGGACTAAATCCGACATCGGAGGAGAGAGTTATGAAATTTCTCCCAAACTACTCAAAGTTAAGAAAACTGTTAGAAGGACAGTTTTGAACAGCCACTTCCGGGCTAATTTCTGGGAGCTTAACATGTCCAAATATGGATTGTGATAGATGAAAACTGTAGTTCGGAAAGATAGGAATCCAACAAAATTGACGGATCATTAATCGGAGTTATAGATTTCATTTTATTTAAGTTTTGGTAAGGACTCCAAAACTGCATATGTACAAAAAGTAAACTGCCAAAAGTTTTCCGGAGGCTGTTTCGGTAATTTATTTTGTGAGAAAAATTCGGGCTTTTGGGAAATGAAAATATGTGGTATTATGTAGCTCGTGTCCAAAAATGAGCTAATTCCGAGTTAAAAGCGGCCAAGTTATGACTATTCTAATTTTTGTGATTTTCCGTGAAATCGCTATAACCGAGTTCTACAACTCCGATTGCCACGAAATTTAAAATGGAGCATCACGTTAACATATATAAGGTTATGTCAAAAGATGGGCATCTCTGGAGTTAAGCACGAGGTAGCTAATTTTCTTAAGTCACGCACTATTTATGATTTTTGAAAAATAGTAAAAGAAATTGAAAAATTATGGAAAAATATTTTTATGTATGAAATACATGTATATATGTTTGACCAAAGGATAAAAAAAATAATAAGTTGATTTGGTATTTTTTAAATGAAAAAAAGAATAGTGATTTGGGATCTTTGAAATAAAATCAAATCTTCTTGAAATGGTATTTGGTTTACTAAGATGTTATCTAATTTACTAGGATAACATATAAAAATGAATAACTTATAAGTATAAGTTATGATGTGATTAAAAAAAATATCAAAGGTATAATAATAATATTAAGACTTAAAACTAATGTCTAATACTTAACTATATGTTATGACTAGCAAGAAAGATCTATTATAGGTTTTATATCTTTGTATAGGTGATAGGATTATGTGTTTAAGTTATTTTATAGCGGTGATGATATTATTCTAATATTGGAGATCTATATTATTAATATTAGGTCTTCAAGAAAGCGTATTATATTGCGTTACTGATGTCAGCAGGTTCGAGCAAGTTTTTCAAGTTCTTTTTACTTAAACTCTTTTAAGAGTGGTTTTAGAACGAGATATGCTTATGAATT
The DNA here is from genome assembly GCA_020205605.1 of Panax ginseng. Lineage (NCBI taxonomy): Eukaryota > Viridiplantae > Streptophyta > Magnoliopsida > Apiales > Araliaceae > Panax > Panax ginseng. The sequence continues at coordinate 27,224,767 of CM035146.1, read as the reverse complement.
GTACTCTGTACATATTGCATGTATTCATCGGTATGAAAGGTGATCACCTTCATTACCGGTCGATTCGAGATATAATTGTTATGTTCATTTTCAATGTTCATTCGACTTTGAAATTTTGTTCATGCTAATTCACAACTACATTGTGAAGGATAGCCGACTTATTATTCAAACTCTTTCAATCATGATATATCTTTACCTTGTTTTTTTAAACTTACTTGTTTGGCAACTTTCATGCTCACCCTTGCTATATCATGATAAAACATTGCGAGATAAAAGCGAATCTGACGGAATCTGAGGAAAAGGATAATGCAAGTTCAACTTGGGATAGAATGTGAAGTTAAGTTGTAAAGTATGTTGAAGAATAGTATTGTCATGTGTTAGATAGTTCACGATTGTGTATTAGTTAAGGTTACTCGATTTTGGGGAATAGTGTGTAAAGTTTAATGTATAAACAATCTATGTTTATATCTTCATAAAGCGTTGTAGAAATAGCGAAGCCGGATCATGGCGATTCGGGACGGATTCGAGGATGCTACGGTTGGTATCAAAGTTGTTGGTTATGAAGCTTAGGTAGCAATACACTTGAGACCAATAACCACGATGATTAGGATAAGTACTAACTCACATAGAGTTAGTTGAAGAATCTCGCGAGAATTAAAGTTAGGTTTAAGTATGGTACCATTGTACTTTCGAAAAACTAGTTGATGTATGGTATACGGGCTAAGCGATTCCTTCATAGAAGCGGAGGTATATCTGAACTAGCAACTCGGAACCTAGTTTGTTGGTTGTTTGTGAAACCACTCGGTACCATATTGAAAATTGTTAGAGACTCGATGTGTACCAAGTATAGGTGGAGTGGATAGATAGAGTCTAAGAGATTACAAGTGTAAGGATGAGAGATCGTAAAACAAAGCGATCACGAAATAGCAATAAATAAATAATATATCACGATGAGATCACTCAAGTGATCGATAAGGTTATGGTATAAAGAAAGATCAGAGAATGATGAAAAGTTCTGATAAGATTCTTTGTATGAATTATCTTATAAATTGATGCAGATCCGAAGAAATTATAAATCTGAATTAAATTAGTATGGAGAAGGGAGTTAGTGTTAGGTGGGGATTCAATTGAGGACTCATGTCGGCCGGTGAGTTGTATGATTCTTCGTATGGGAGTGAATTGTACTTGGTGTAAAAACCACTTAGTTTACTTGCGATAATCATTGAAATGTTTATGTCGCGTTATTTGTATATGCGTGTTGAGGAGGGTGATTCCTTTCTCATGTGTATATGAATAGATATGTCGTAGATAGAGGATATAAGGTTAAGTCTGAGTTCTTAAAACTCATACTTATAATACGTTCGTGACTCATGATTATATGGTATGTTTTGAACCCCTCGTGAATGGGCGCCTATAATTACGACTAGGATAAGTTCTTAAACTCATATGATTGTGGCAAGTTCTGAACTCATAATGTGTGGTAAGTTTGATGAAGCTGGGGTATATAGCAAAGTGGTGAATGGAGCATTGAGGATTATAAGAATAGATAGATCTATTAAGTAATGGATCGATAGAAAAAGTGAAGTTGATGATGGAAGCATAGGTATTCCAAATCTTCTAGCTATGCTAGACTTGAATTTTTGACATCAAGCTAAATCGCCTTATGTGCTTTTGAAAAATGAATTTTATTCTCAACTCTGATGATTATTGTGTATGTGTGGACTTGAACCATCGACACCTCGTTACTGTTGAGATGATAAAAGCTGATTTACAAAGATTTTTGAAGCGATTTAAAATGCGATCTATACTACTTATTTAATTTGAAAGCGAATGATTTGAAGTATCAAAAGTTGTTTTATTTATCACTTATGTACCATGCAACTTTGGTGCGAGATGATAAAAAAAAATGATGGAGTCATCAATGCGATTATTACTTAGTGTTAGATGTGATCTCGGGATCGTCAACCCACTATGGTATGATGTAGTATGATAAAATCACCAAATAGCGGAATCCTCAGCGAATTTATAAATACGATGCGGCATCATGGCGTAGAAATTAGAAAATTATTAAAATCTTAAATGATTGGTTTAAGGTCAAATAATAGACCTGAAACAGAAAAAATAAGTGAATGTGTTTGATGTTTTGAGAAAAGAATTTTGAGCATTTAAAATTTCTTTTAGTGAATTATTCGAGGATTAAGGGTATATGTGTATATGTTCAAGATTACGGTATCATATATGCGAGAATGTGGTTAAAGGGTCAAGTGTTGACGGATAAATTATATCGTGTCAAACCCTAATAGTATATATTAAAACGTCCACGTTAGATTATAAAATTATTACGTTTTATAAGAAACCACTAGAAATGGGTTACGGAAACCTAATTTGATTCAGGAATCCAAAACCCTAATTAGATATTTGAAAACCCTAATCAGAAATTATCGGATAAGTATAATGCTTAAGTGCTATTAATTATAATATTAATTAGGGTAAAGCTTAATTAATTAGCAAACCCTAATTTGAATTTTTGAACCTAATTGTTACATTAGGAACCTAATATCTGATTATGGAATTAATTGCTAAACTAGCAATATTTAATTAGGAAATATTAATCCTAATCGATTAAAATCATAATGTAATTGAGAAATTATATTATAATTTGAGTATGTTATGTTATATTTTATATAATTTATATATCAAATATGGGTTATATAAATTATAGGATTCAAGAGGTAAAAATAAATTAAGGAGATTTATGTAGTAACTTATTTGATTAAATTAAGTTACTAAGATTGAAATAATTAAATAACTTAAAAAAATATGGAAGTGAATTATAAAAGTTAAGGGGAATTATGCGAGTTAAGAAAACCTTAGGGTTAAAAAGTTAATATTTGAAACTTAAGAAAATATCTTAAGGAATATCTTTAAGGAATAAAGAATATTACGAGAATATCTAAGAATATATGCTTAGGTGATTTGCAAGCTTTTAAAAGACTAGGGGAAGACTAGAAAGATTTAAGTTGGGTGACTAACTTATAAAAAAATTGAAAGTAACTTATATAAAGCAAAATCAAAATTTACTTATATTCATTTTAGCCAAATTAGCTAAGTTTAGAGAGAGAGAGAGAGAGAAGAGAGAGAGAGATGAGCTAGGATTATCATGTAGCAAGCCAAGAACAACACCCCAAGATCCATCTCATATCTTTGAAGAAGAAAGAAAATCAAAGCAAGGTATAAGAATTCTTAAACACAAAACTCTAATTAGTTTATGTGTTTGATTTTTATCAAAATAATGAGTTTTGATCTTCAAAACTCTAGATCTACATGATTTAGAGTGTTTTATGTGTGGATCTATCTATTTTATGTTTCAAAAGATAGATCAAAAGCAAGAAAAGTGAAGCTAGGTTTTTTAGGTGTAGGAAATCTTATTTTCTTACTCTTGAATGTGTTTAATCTTGTATTTGATTTTTGGTTATTTTGAACCATGAAGTTTATGATCCTGAACATGAGAACTATAGATCTACATGATATATGATGTTTTATGGTTAGATCATGCCATTTTAGAATTAAACAAAGCTTGATCAAGAGAAAGAAAAAGCAAAACAGTTTTTTAAAATGAATTGGTAACTGCTGCCCTAAACAGTAAATTCGAATTTGTTTGGATGGTCTAAAAATTCTGGACTTTTGATATGTTGTAGTACACTCAATAAGCTTTCCATAGACTCAAAAGCGGACTAAATCCGACATCGGAGGAGAGAGTTATGAAATTTCTCCCAAACTACTCAAAGTTAAGAAAACTGTTAGAAGGACAGTTTTGAACAGCCACTTCAGGCTAATTTCTGGGAGCTTAACATGTCCAAATATGGATTGTGATAGATGAAAACTGTAGTTCGGAAAGATAGGAATCCAACAAAATTGACGGATCATTAATCGGAGTTATAGATTTCATTTTATTTAAGTTTTGGTAAAGGACTCCAAAACTGCATATGTACAAAAAAGTAAACTGCCAAAAAAATTTTCCGGAGGCTGTTTGGTAATTTATTTTGTGAGAAAAATTCGGGCTTTTGGGAAATGAAAATATGTGGTATTATGTAGCTCGTGTCCAAAAATGAGCTAATTCCGAGTTAAAAGCGGCCAAGTTATGACTATTCTAATTTTTGTGATTTTCAAATGAAATCGCTATAACGAGTTCTACAACTCAGATTGCCACGAAATTTAAAATGGAGCATCACGTTAACATATATAAGGTTATGTCAAAAGATGGGCATCTCTGGAGTTAAGCACGAGGTAGCTAATTTTTTCTTAAGTCACGCACTATTTATGATTTTTGAAAAATAGTAAAAGAAATTGAAAAATTATGGAAAAATATTTTTTATGTATGAAATACATGTATATATATTTGACCAAAGGATAAAAAAAATAATAAGTTGATTTGGTATTTTTAAATGAAAAAGAATAGTGATTTGGGATCTTTGAAATAAAATCCGTCTTCTTGAAATGGTATTTGGTTTACTAAGATGTTATCTAATTTACTAGGATAACATATAAAAATGAATAACTTATAAGTATAAGTTATGATGTGATTAAAAAGAATATCAAAAGTATAATAATAATATTAAGACTTAAAACTAATGTCTAATACTTAACTATATGTTATGACTAGCAAGAAAGATCTATTATAGGTTTTATATCTTTGTATGGTGATAGGATTATGTGTTTAAGTTATTTTATAGCGGTGATGATATTATTCTAATATTGGAGATCTATATTATTAATATTAGGTCTTGAAAGCGTATTATATTGCGTTCTGGTAATCAGCAGTTCGAGCAGTTTTTTTCAAGTTCTTTTTACTTAAACTCTTTTAAGAGTGGTTTTGAGACGAGATATGCTTATGAATTGTACTCTTGTACATATTGCATGTATTCATCGGTATGAAAGTGATCACCTTCATTACCGGTCGATTCGGATATAATTGTTATGTTCATTTTCAATGTTCATTCGACTTTGAAATTTTGTTCATGCTAATTCACAACTACATTGTGAAGGATAGCGACTTATTATTCAAACTCTTTCAATCATGATATATCTTTACCTTGTTTTTTTAAACTTCTTTGGGCAACTTTCATGCTCACCCTTGCTATATCATGATAAAACATTGCGAGATAAAGCGAATCTGACGAATCTGAGAAAAGGATAATGCGAGTTGACTTGGGATAGAATGTGAAGTTAAGTTGTAAAGTATGTTGAAGAATAGTATTGTCATGTGTTAGATAGTTCACGATTGTGTATTAGTTAAGGTTACTCGATTTTGGGAAATAGTGTGTAAAGTTTAATGTATAAACAATCTATGTTTATATCTTCATAAATAGTTGTAGAAATAATGAAGCGGATCATGGCGATTGGGACGGGATTCTGGGATCTTCTGATTTGGTATCAAAATTGTTGGTTATGAAGCTTAGGTAGCAATACACAGGACCAATAACCATGATGATTAGGATAAGTACTAACTCACATAGAGTTAGTTGAAGAATCTCATGAGGTCGAAAAGTTAGGTTTAAGTATGGTACCATTGTACTCGAAAGTAGTTGATGTATGGTATACGGGCTAAGCGATTCCTTCATAGGCGGAGGTATATATCTGAACTAGCAACTCGGAACCTAGTTTGTTGGTTGTTTGTGGAAACCACTCGGTACGTACCATATTGAAAGCTGTTAGAGACTCGATGTGTACCAAGTATAGGAAGTGGATAGATAGAGTCTAAGAGATTACAAGTGTAAGGATGAGAGATCGTAAAACAAAAGCGATCACGAATAGCAATGAATAAATAATATATACGATGAGATCACTCAAGTGATCGATAAGGTTATGGTATAAAGAAAGATCCGAGAGAATGATGAAAAGTTTACTGACAAGATTAACTTTGTGTATGAATTATCTATATAATTTGAGTGCAGATCCGAAAGAAATTATAAATCTGAATTAAATTATTATGGAGAAGGGTTAGTGTTAGGTGGGGATTCAATTGAGGACTCATGTAGGCGGTTGAGTTGTATGATTCTTCGTATGGGAGCTGAATTGTACTTGGTGTAAAAACCACTTAGTTTACATGTGATAATCATTGAAATGTTTATGTCGTGCTATTTGCTATATATATGCGTGTTGAGGAGGGTGATTCCTTTCTCATGTGTATAACGGTGAATGGATGGAGTCATAGATAGAGGATATAAGGTTAAATCGAGTTCTTAAAACTCATTATATGAATGCGTTAAATGACTCATGATTATATGGTATGTTTTGAACCCCTCGTGAATGGGCCTTTATAATGCGACTAGGATAAGTTCTTAAACTCATATGATTGTGGCAAGTTCTGAACTCATAATGTGTGGTAAGTTTGATGAGCTGGGGTATAGCAAAGTGGTGAATGGAGCATTGAGGATTATAAGAATAGATAGATCTATTAAGTAATGGATCGATAGAAAAAGTGAAGTTGATGATGGAAGCATAGGTATTCCAAATCTTCTAGCTATGCTAGACTTGAATTTTGACATCAAGCTAAATCGCACTATGTGCTTTTGAAAAAATGAATTTTATTCTCAACTCTGATGATTATTGTGTGTGTGTGTGGACTTGGACCATCGACACCTCGTTACTGTTGAGATGATAAAAGCGATTTGCAAAGATTTTTGAAGCGATTTAAAAAATCGATCTATCTTTACTTATTTAATTTGAAGCGAATGATTTGAAGTATCAAAAGTTGTTTTTATTTATCACTTATGTACCATACAACTTTGTGCGAGATGATAAAAAAAATGATGGAGTCATCAATGCGATATTACTTAGTGTTGGATGTGATCTCGGGATCGTCACCCCACTATATGGTATGATGTAGTATGATAAAATCACCAAATAGCGGAATCCTCAGCGAATTTGTAAATACGATCTTGGCATCATGGCGTCATTCTCGAAAAATGTTTTCAAAATTTTAATTTGCCAGCGAGGTTTGGCTATACTTAAATAATTCTATTGAGCTGAATTATCGATATGAGTCTATCTTTATTGATTGACTAGACTAATGTTTATGAAAACTCTAAGTGTTCATTGAAAGAAATTTCCGAACCAAATTGTTTTTTGATGCGGAATCTATATCTAAAGTCTGCGAGGTGAACAACCACGAAAATGGGATATACTAATTGGATAGAATATTCCAATTTAAGGGCAGCATATAGTCGTTCGGATTACTAAGGTACAATAGTGATCATCTAAAGTACGAGAATCGGTGGTTTACCTTCTTACGTGATTGTAAACATACCTATTAAAGAAATGTTTAAGAGGTAGAGTACCTTTCTTTCTTAATTGAAAGAGGTAGCGGTAGAAATACCCTAAACCTCGGAGTTCAAAGTTCATAATTTTTATGATCCCTCGAACGAGATATGAAAAGTTTTTTTTTTAACTCTTGAGGAGTAATGTTGTGGTAGAATGTGATGATGGATATGAAATAGTATAAACTCGTTTAAATCTGAGTAGAATGCGAGATGATTAAATAAAGGTTATTATGACAACCTAGTTTTGATGAATGTTTAGAAGATGTAAACTCGTGTGAGTAGTTATGGTGAAATGTGATAATAGATGAGAAATCCTCGAATGAGGAAATTGTAAAGGTTAAATTGAAAACCTAGTTTGATCGAGAGAATGAAGCGAGAGATTAGGATGCTTTAATTTAGAGGGCGAAATTCTTAGAAGAAGGGGTGAATGTGACAACTTAGAAATTAGAAAATTATTAAAATCTTAAATGATTGGTTTAAGGTCAAATAATAGACCTGAAGCGAAAATAAGTGAATGTGTTTGATGTTTTGAGAAAAGGAATTTTGAGCATTTAAAATTTCTTTTAGTGAATTATTCGAGGATTAAGGGTATATGTGTATATGTTCAAGATTACGGTATCATGTATACGAGAATGTGGTTAAAGGTTGAGTGTTGACGGATAAATTATATCGTGTCAAACCCTAATAGTATATATTAAAACGTCCACGTTAGGTTATAAAATTATTACGTTTTATAAGAAACCACAGAAATGGGTTACGAAACCTAATTTGATTAAAGAATCAAAACCCTAATTAGATATTTGAAAACCCTAATCAGAAATTATCGGATAAGTATAATGCTTAAGTGCTATTAATTATAATATTAATTAGGGTAAAAGCTTAATTAATTAGCAAACCCTAATTTGAAATTTTGAACCTAATTGTTACATTAGGAACCTAATATACTGATTATGGAATTAATTGCTAAACTAGCAATATTAATTAGGAAATATTAATCCTAATCGATTAAAATCATAATGTAATTGAGAAATTATATTATAATTTGAGTATGTTATGTTATATTTTATATAATTTATATATCAAATATGGGTTATATAAATTATAGGATTCGAAGAGGTAAAATAAATTAAGGAGATTTATGTAGTAACTTATTTGATTAAATTAAGTTACTAAGATTGAAATAATTAAATAACTTAAAAAAATATGGAAGTGAATTATAAAAGTTAAGGGGAATTATGCGAGTTAAAAAACCTTAGGGTTAAAAAGTTAATATTTGAAACTTAAGAAAATATCTTAAGGAATATCTTAAGGAATAAAGAATATTACGAGAATATCTTAAGAATATGCTTAGGGTGATTTGCAAGCTTTTAAAGACTAGGGGAAGACTAGAGAAGATTTAAGTTGGGTGACTAACTTATAAAAAATTGAAAGTAACTTCTATATAAGCAAAATCAAAATTTACTTATATTCATTTTAGCCAAATTAGCTAAGTTTAGAGAGAGAGAGAGAGAGAGAGAGAGAGAGAGATGAGCTAGGATTATCATGTAGCAAGCCAAGAACAACACCCCAAGATCCATCTCATATCTTTGAAGAAGAAAGAAAATCAAAGCAAGGTATAAGAATTCTTAAACACAAAACTCTAATTAGTTTATGTGTTTGATTTTTATCAAAATAATGAGTTTTGATCTTCAAAACTCTAGATCTACATGATTTAGAGTGTTTTATGTGTGGATCTATCTATTTTATGTTTCAAAAGATAGATCAAAAGCAAAAAAAAAGTGAAGCTAGGTTTTTAAAGGTGTAGGAAATCTTATTTTTCTTACTCTTGAATGTGTTTAATCTTGTATTTGATTTTTGGTTATTTTGAACCATGAAGTTTATGATCCTGAACATGAGAACTATAGATCTACATGATATATGATGTTTTATGGTTAGATCATGCCATTTTAGAATTAACAAGCTTGATCAAGAGAAAAAAAAAGCAAAACAGTTTTTTAAAATGAATTGGTAACTGCTGCCCCTAAACAGTAAATTCCGAATTTGTTTGGATGGTCTAAAAATTCTGGACTTTTGATATGTTGTAGTACACTCAATAAGCTTTCCATAGACTCGAAGCGGACTAAATCCGACATCGGAGGAGAGAGTTATGAAATTTCTCCCAAACTACTCAAAGTTAAGAAAACTGTTAGAAGGACAGTTTTGAACAGCCACTTCGGGCTAATTTCTGGGAGCTTAACATGTCCAAATATGGATTGTGATAGATGAAAACTGTAGTTCGGAAGATAGGAATCCAACAAAATTGACGGATCATTAATCGAGTTATAGATTTCATTTTATTTAAGTTTTGGTAAAGGACTCCAAAACTGCATATGTGCAAAAAGTAAACTGCCAAAAAATTTCGGAGGCTGTTTTTGGTATTTATTTTGTGAGAAAAATTCCGGGCTTTTGGAAATGAAAATATGTGGTATTATGTAGCTCGTGTCCAAAAATGAGCTAATTCCGAGTTAAAAGCGGCCAAGTTATGACTATTCTAATTTTGTGATTTTTTAAATGAAATCGCTATAACGAGTTCTACAACTCAGATTGCCACGAAATTTAAAATGGAGCATCACGTTAACATATATAAGGTTATGTCAAAAAGATGGGCATCTCTGGAGTTAAGCACGAGGTAGCTAATTTTCTTAAGTCACGCACTATTTATGATTTTTGAAAAATAGTAAAAGAAATTGAAAAATTATGGAAAAATATTTTTTATGTATGAAATACATGTATATATATTTGACCAAAGGATAAAAAAAATAATAAGTTGATTTGGTATTTTTTAAGTGAAAAGAATAGTGATTTAGGGATCTTTGAAATAAAATCAAATCTTCTTGAAATGGTATTTGGTTTACTAAGATGTTATCTAATTTACTAGGATAACATATAAAAATGAATAACTTATAAGTATAAGTTATGATGTGATTAAAAAAGAATATCAAAGTATAATAATAATATTAAGACTTAAAACTAATGTCTAATACTTAACTATATGTTATGACTAGCAAGAAAGATCTATTATAGGTTTTATATCTTTGTATGGTGATAGGATTATGTGTTTAAGTTATTTTATAACGGTGATGATATTATTCTAATATTGGAGATCTATATTATTAATATTAGGTCTTGAAGAAGCGCGTATTATATTGCGTTCTGGTAATCAGCAGTTCGAGCAAGTTTTTCAAGTTCTTTTTACTTAAACTCTTTTAAGAGTGGTTTTAGAGACGAGATATGCTTATGAATTGTACTCTTGTACATATTGCATGTATTCATCGGTATGAAAATTTGATCACCTTCATTACCGGTCGATTCGAGATATAATTGTTATGTTCATTTTCAATGTTCATTCGACTTTGAAATTTTGTTCATGCTAATTCACAACTACATTGTGAAGGATAGCGACTTATTATTCAAACTCTTTCAATCATGATATATCTTTACCTTGTTTTTTTTTAAACTTATTTTGGGCAACTTTCATACTCACCCTTGCTATATCATGATAAAACATTGCGAGATAAAGCGAATCTGACGGAATCTGAGAAAAAGGATAATGCGAGTTCGACTTGGATAGAATGTGAAGTTAAGTTGTAAAGTATGTTGAAGAATAGTATTGTCATGTGTTAGATAGTTCATGATTGTGTATAAGTGAAGGTTACTCGATTTTGGGAATGTGTGTGTAAGTTTAATGTATAAACAATCTATGTTTATATCTTATATAAGCAGTTGTAGAAATAGCGAAGCCGGATCATGGCGATTCGGGACGGATTCTGGGGATGCTACGGTTGGTATCAAAATTGTTGGTTATGAAGCTTAGGTAGCAATACACAGAGACCAATAACCCATGATGATTAGGATAAGTACTAACTCACATAGAGTTAGTTGAAGAATCTCGCGAGGTCGAAAAGTTAGGTTTAAGTATGGTACCATTGTACTCGAAAACTAGTTGATGTATGGTATACGGGCTAAGCGATTCCTTCATAGGCGGAGGTATATCTGAACTAGCAACTTCGGAACCTAGTTTGTTGGTTGTTTGTGGGAAACCACTCGGTACCCATATTGAAAAGCTATTAGAGACTCGATGTGTACCAAGTATAGGAAGTGGATAGATAGAGTCTAAGAGATTACAAGTGTAAGGATGAGAGATGCGTAAAACAAAGCGATCACGAAATAGCAATAGATAAATAATATATCACGATGAGATCACTCAAGTGATCGATAAGGTTATGGTATAAAGAAAGATCCGAGAGAATGATGAAAAGTTTACGACAAAGATTAACTTGTATATGAATTATCTTATAAATTGAGTGCAGATCCGGAAGAAATTATAAATCTGAATTAAATTACATATGGAGAAGGGGTTAGTGTTAGGTGGGGATTCAATTGAGGACTCATGTGGCGGTGAGTTGTATGATTCTTCGTATGGGAGTGAATTGTACTTGGTGTAAAAACCACTTAGTTTACATGCGATAATCATTGAAATGTTTATGTCGCGTTATTTGCTATATGCATGTTGGGAGAGGTGATTCCTTTCTCTCATGTATATAACGGGTGAGATGGGTCATAGATAGAGGATATAAGGTTAAGTCTGAGTTCTTAAAACTCATACTTATGAATGCGTTAAATGACTCATGATTATATGGTATGTTTTGAACCCCTCGTGAATGGGCGCCTATGGTGCGACTAGGATAAGTTCTTAAACTCATATGATTGTGGCAAGTTCTGAACTCATAATGTGGTGGTAAGTTTGATGAGCTGGGGTATATAGCAAAGTGGTGAATGGAGCATTGAGGATTATAAGAATAGATAGATCTATTAAGTAATGGATCGATAGAAAAAGTGAAGTTGATGATGGAAGCATAGGTATTCCAAATCTTCTAGCTATCTTTAGACTTGAATTTTGACATCAAGCTAAATCGCACTATGTGCTTTTGAAAAAATGAATTTTTATTCTCAACTCCACGATGATTATTGTGTATGTGTGGACTTGGACCCATCGACACCTCGTTACTGTTGAGATGATAAAAGCTGATTTGCAAAGATTTTTGAAGCGATTTAAAAATGATCTATGCTACTTATTTGGCTGAACTTGAATGATTTGAAGTATCAAAAGTTGTTTTTATTTATCACTTATGTACCATACAACTTTGTGTGCGAGATGATAAAAAAAAAATGATGGAGTCATCAATGCGATATTACTTAGTGTTGGATGTGATCTCGGGATCGTCGACCCACTATGGTATGATGTAGTATGATAAAATCACCAAATAGCGGAATCCTCAATGAATTTGTAAATACGATCTGCACATCATGGCGTCATTCTCGAAAAATGTTTTCAAAATTTTAATTTGCCAGCGAGGTTTGGCTATACTTAAATAATTCTATTGAGGCTGAATTATCGATATGAGTCTATCTTATTGATTGATTTAGACTAATGTTTATGAAAACTCTAAGTGTTCATTGAAAAAAATTTCCGAACCAAATTGTTTTGATGCGGAATCTATCTTAAATGCGAGGTGAACAACCACGAAAATGGGGATATACTAATTGGATAGAATATTCCAATTTAAGGGCGCATATATAGTCGTTCGGATTACTAAGGTACAATAGTGATCATCTAAAGTACGAGAATCGGTGGTTTACCTTCTTACGTGATTGTAAACATACCTATTAAAGAAATGTTTAAGAGGTAGAGTACCTTTCTTTCTTAATTGAAAGAGGTAGCGGTAGAAATACCCTAAACCTCGGGTTCAAAGTTCATAATTTTATGATCCCTCGAGACGAGATATGAAAAGTTTTTTTTTTTACTCTTGAGTAATGTTGTGGTAGAATGTGATGATGGATATGAAATAGTATAAACTTCGTTGCGTCTGAGTAGAATGCGAGATGATTAAATAAAGGTTATTATGACAACCTAGTTTTGATGAATGTTTAGAAGATGTAAACTCCTAGTGAGTAGTTATGGTGAAATGTGATAATAGATGAGAAATCCTCGAATGAGGAAATTGTAAAGGTTAAATTGAAAACCTAGTTTGATCGAGAGAATGGCGAGAGATTAGGATGCTTTAATTTGAGGGCGAAATTCTTAGAAGAAGGGTGAATGTGACAACTTAGAAATTAGAAAATTATTAAAATCTTAAATGATTGGTTTAAGGTCAAATAATAGACCTGAAGCGAAAATAAGTGAATGTGTTTGATGTTTTGAGAAAGGAATTTTGAGCATTTAAAATTTCTTTTAGTGAATTATTCGAGGATTAAGGGTATATGTGTATATATTTGAAAGATTACGGTATCATGTATATGCGAATGTGTGGTTAAAGAATTCAAGTGTTGACGGATAAATTATATCGTGTCAAACCTAATAGTATATATTAAAAACGTCCACGTTCGGTTATAAAAATTATTACGTTTTATAAGAAACCACAGAAATGGGTTACGAAAACCTAATTTGATTAGGAATCCAAAACCCTAATTAGATATTTGAAAACCCTAATCAGAAATTATCGGATAAGTATAATGCTTAAGTGCTATTAATTATAATATTAATTAGGGTAAAAGCTTAATTAATTAGCAAACCCTAATTTGAAATTTTTGAACCCTAATTGTTACATTAGGAACCTAATATACTGATTATGGAATTAATTGCTAAACTAGCAATATTAATTAGGAAATATTAATCCTAATCGATTAAAAGTCATAATGTAATTGAGAAATTATATTATAATTTGAGTATGTTATGTTATATTTTATATAATTTATATATCAAATATGGGTTATATAAATTATAGGATTCGAAGAGGTAAAATAAATTAAGGAGATTTATGTAGTAACTTATTTGATTAAATTAAGTTACTAAGATTGAAATAATTAAATAACTTAAAAAATATGGAAGTGAATTATAAAAGTTAAGGGGAATTGTGCGAGTTAAGAAAACCTTAGGGTTAAAAAGTTAATATTTGAAACTTAAGAAAATATCTTAAGGAATATCTTTGAGGAATAAAGAATATTACGAGAATATCTTGAGAATATGCTTAGGGGTGATTTACAAGCTTTTAAAGACTAGGGGAAGACTAGAGAAGATTTAAGTTGGGTGACTAACTTATAAAAATTGAAAGTAACTTCTATATAAGCAAAATCAAAATTTACTTATATTCATTTTAGCCAAATTAGGCTAAGTTTAGAGAGAGAGAGAGAGAGAGAGAGAGAGAGAAGATGAGCTAGGATTATCATGTAGGAAGCCAAGAACAACACCCCAAGATCCATCTCATATCTTTGAAGAAGAAAAAAATCAAAGCAAGGTATAAGAATTCTTAAACACAAAACTCTAATTAGTTTATGTGTTTGATTTTTATCAAAATAATGAGTTTTGATCTTCAAAACTCTAGATCTACATGATTTAGAGTGTTTTATGTGTGGATCTATCTATTTTATGTTTCAAAAGATAGATCAAAAGCAAGAAAAAAAGTGAAGCTAGGTTTTTAAGGTGTAGAAATCTTATTTTTCTTACTCTTGAATGTGTTTAATCTTGTATTTGATTTTTGGTTATTTTGAACCATGAAGTTTATGATCCTGAACATGAGAACTATAGATCTACATGATATATGATGTTTTATGGTTAGATCATGCCATTTTAGAATTCGACAAGCTTGATCAAGAGAAAAAAAGCAAAACAGTTTTTTTAAAATGAATTGGTAACTGCTGCCCTAAACAGTAAATTCCGAATTTGTTTGGATGGTCTAAAAATTCTGGACTTTTGATATGTTGTAGTACACTCAATAAGCTTTCCATAGACTCGAAAGCGGACTAAATCCGACATCGGAGGAGAGAGTTATAAATTTCTCCCAAACTACTCAAAGTTAAGAAAACTGTTAGAAGGACAGTTTTGAACAGCCACTTCAGGGCTAATTTCTGGGAGCTTAACATGTCCAAATATGGATTGTGATAGATGAAAACTGTAGTTCGGAAGATAGGAATCCAACAAAATTGACGGATCATTAATCGGAGTTATAGATTTCATTTTATTTAAGTTTTGGTAAAGGACTCCAAAACTGCATATGTGCAAAAAGTAAACTGCCAAAAAATTTTCCGGAGGCTGTTTTGGTAATTTATTTTGTGAGAAAAATTCCGGGCTTTTGGGAAATGAAAATATGTGGTATTATGTAGCTCGTGTCCAAAAATGAGCTAATTCCGAGTTAAAAGCGGCCCAAGTTATGACTATTCTAATTTTGTGATTTTCCGTGAAATCGCTATAACGAGTTCTACAACTCAGATTGCCACGAAATTTAAAATGGAGCATCACGTTAACATATATAAGGTTATGTCAAAAGATGGGCATCTCTGGAGTTAAGCACGAGGTAGCTAATTTTCTTAAGTCACGCACTATTTATGATTTTTGAAAAATAGTAAAGAAATTGAAAAATTATGGAAAAATATTTTTTATGTATGAAATACATGTATATATATTTGACCAAAGGATAAAAAAATAATAAGTTGATTTGGTATTTTTAAGTGAAAAAGAATAGTGATTTGGGATCTTTGAAATAAAATCAAATCTTCTTGAAATGGTATTTGGTTTACTAAGATGTTATCTAATTTACTAGGATAACATATAAAAATGAATAACTTATAAGTATAAGTTATGATGTGATTAAAAAATATCAAAGTATAATAATAATATTAAGACTTAAAACTAATGTCTAATACTTAACTATATGTTATGACTAGCAAGAAAGATCTATTATAGGTTTTATATCTTTGTATGGTGATAGGATTATGTGTTTAAGTTATTTTATAGCGGTGATGATATTATTCTAATATTGGAGATCTATATTATTAATATTAGGTCTTGAAGAAGCGTATTATATTGCGTTACGGTAATCAGCAGTTCGAGCAAGTTTTTCAAGTTCTTTTTACTTAAACTCTTTTAAGAGTGGTTTTGAACGATATGCTTATGAATTGTACTCTGTACATATTGCATGTATTCATCGGTATATGAAAGGTGATCACCTTCATTACCGTCGATTCGGATATAATTGTTATGTTCATTTTCAATGTTCATTCGACTTTGAAATTTTGTTCATGCTAATTCACAACTACATTGTGAAGGATAGCGACTTATTATTCAAACTCTTTCAATCATGATATATCTTTACCTTGTTTTTTTAAACTTGTTTGGGCAACTTTCATACTCACCCTTGCTATATCATGATAAAACATTGCGAGATAAAGCGAATCTGACGGAATCTGAGAAAAAGGATAATGCGAGTTGACTTGGGATAGAATGTGAAGTTAAGTTGTAAAGTATATTGAAGAAGAATAGTATTGTCATGTGCTAGATAGTTCATGATTGTGTATAAGTGAAGGTTACTCGATTACGGGAAATGTGTAAAAAGTTTAATGTATAAACAATCTATGTTTATATCTTCATAAACAGTTGTAGAAATAGCTTACCATACTTGTTTCCATATAATATTACACTATACGAACAACAAGCTAAGTATATAATCAACAATTCAATAAACATGTAATTGTCTTCTTGACTTGGTAAAAAACTCACTTTAATATTTCATTATATATCTAACAAGTTTTTTTATTCATTAGACTAGGTTACTAACACATTTTTATACTTGAACATAAAAAATGCATTTTTCTCGATTATTTCGCTAAGTGGTATTTGTACGCCACTTTTGTACTAGGTCTTGGCGTTATGGTTACAAGCTGGTGGACTTTTAGCCGGCTATACCAATGTTAAAATCACGAGGCTGGCCTTGCGCCACGGCATTGGCCAAATTAGAAACTGCTCGCAATTAGCGAAATTGCGAACACGCCCAAAAAACTCCAATTAAATTATCACTACACGAATTTAATCATACCCACATGTTAGAATTCGTATATAATCATTACCCAACATTTATAGAGTTACTTTAACCATTTAAAACACATAATCACAGAATTAAAATATGTAAATTGTACTGTTCTTGATGTTCTTGAACACAAACATGGAATTTAATACTACGGATTCGTTATAAGGCCAAATCCAATCATTCAAGTTTCATTTACTTCGTTTTAACATGCATAAATATATACAAGTGTAAAATTTAGGGATAATATATGATCAACGCATTAAATACCACGTCTAAGGCCATATGGCCAAAACCCATACTCTGTAAGTTTTGAGCAACATATACGACGTATTTTCATGAAACTAATGACATGATTTATAAAATATATATAAGCAAATAAGATATGGTAACATTTAACACATATATAAACTTATAATCATACCCTTTCTCAATTACAGAGTCTATAGAAAAGCTTGAAAGCCATTTTAATAAAAACTAAATGACGTGAGATAGAAATTGGGTTTGGAGAAATTACCCAGAGTATAATTTAGAAGAGATGATCACAGATGACTCTTTCACAAAAACTTGTTGATTACACACACTCACAATTTCTCTAAATCTCACAATTTTTATCTGACAATTTCTCAAACTCTCTCTCCCTCTCTGTTTTCAGACTTAGAAAATGAATAGAAAAAGAATACGTATAATAAAGGAAAAGAGAACTGACATAATAATGGTGATTAACTTGATCATGGGTAACTGCTAGTAACTCCCACTAAGGCCATGTTTGGCTAGGCTTAATAGATTTCAAAACTCCTTTAATTTAATAAAGCTTTATCATATAGTTTAATTAATGTCACACTCCTTCATAAAATAAATCAATATCTTATTTAATTTATTTTAGATAAAATATAATAATTTCTCATTAATTCACATAGTCACATACTTAAATTTCTCCTTAAATAATAATATCAAATTATTAAATCTCTAATTAATAAATAAATTAATTAAAATAACATTAGGCTTATTAAATATTTCTTTTTATATAATAAGCTCACATAATTACATACATCGAATAATAAAATTCTCCACGTCAATTTAATAAATGTAACACATATAATTAAATTAATCTACCACAATTTCACCAATTAATTATTTAATCTAATAATTAATTCATCGAAAAATATTTATTCAATCCAATAAATATTAAAATTAAATTACAAAAATCTCGTTCGTCACAGTTATAAATACAAAACTTGCTGAGCATGTCATAGCTCACCCTTGCAAATAATTCCCTTTGTAGTTGTAGATGGTAATCCTGGAACATCTGGAGTAGATAAAGGGAAGCGTCCCTGCTTAGATTAGGTTATATTCTTGTCTAGTTGAATACTTTGTAATAAGAAATTCTTTATGAGAATCATGTAATCGAACCTTAATATTTATGATATATAACATCTTTTATTTCCGCAACCGTGTTTTCCTTACATATATATATGTAATTAGAATCTTCAATTTAGTTGAGATCCTTGGGAAGTATTTATCTGAGTGAGGGTATTAATAGCATGGACTGTTCATGTTGTTATTAATACTCTGAATTTTGGATAGATAGTTACTATCGATACGATAATGTAAATTCACATGATATAGACTATACATCTAATTGAGGGTATTGGTAATATGGACTGTTCATGTTATTACTAGTACTCTGAATTTCGGATAGATAGATACTATTCATAGATACAGTCTATACATCTAAGTGAGGGTATCCAAACACGTTAATAGTTACGGATTTAGAACTATTATACATTACGGGGATACTATGAACCCTGGATCTATGGGAATTGTATCTTGTAATAATTGTATAGTCACTCAATTAGATATAAGCATAAAATCATATACCATGGGTGTATAGATTTAAATGCGTTATATTAATTGATTAGTCGTGACCACCAAATCGGAAACCGCGGGCGTATAGATTTGGGGGCATCACAGAATGGTATCAAAGCAGTTAAGGCTATAGATATAAGGAAGAGGTTTCTTAGTATATAGTCTTCGAGTCTGTAAAAATATTAACTTACACATAAAATAAGTTAAAAAAACTTTATGTTCTGTGTAAACTTTTATAAGTATAAATAATAAATGAAGGAATTGATGATAGAAATGGAGAATTATTAGGTATAAAATTTATTCAATCATGTGTATTTATATAGGATGCACCATTATTGTTTGTCAAGAAGAAGAAGAGTTGAAGTGTTGAGACTTTTGTTCGACTATAAGTTGTTGAACAAAGTAACTATTAAAAGTAGGTATAGATTGTTATAATATAAGTTCTTTTTTATCAGTAGAAGGATCATATTGAAAGTTAAGGATAGCGTGGAAACACTAAAGAGAGAAGAAGTTGTGAACTAAGTTCAATTCTTATGAATTTTGGCTGAGAGTAAGTTAATTTTGGGTCTTTAAAGAGGCGGAGTATCCGTAGAATTGATAAGAAAGATAAGTGTTGAGTAGTAAAATATATCTTCTATAAAGGTAGTATGATTATAAGCACAAATGTTTTTGAAGCCAGTGGGAATATAAAGATAAAAATGAAGAATAATATCCACATCTTTTTATGGGTAATGTGTATCGTGATTCTGGGGACATAATCCTTATAGGAGGGGAAGAATGTAACGATCGAGAAATCCCACTTGGTTTAAAATTAAGTTTTGAATATTATTTGAATTGTGTGTTTAAAAGTCGTTTTATGACCTAGGATGGTGATAATATTGTAGTATTTTTATTACGTGCAAGAGTAAATAATTAATAATTTTGAAGATGAAAATAACAAATTTCGGAGAAATTTTTCATTAAAAAAAACACTATTCACATGAAGAACGATACGAGTTAGGTTTTGACCCTAAGTTCTTTTGAGAGATCCATACATCGTATTGACTTTCTATTTTAAGATATACCGGTAATACGTCGTGAAAAGTCGTATTGTCCAATAAAAAATTTTCTCCGAATAAAGTGTCGTGCTTGACACGTCATGCTTAAAAAAATTTCTTCTGCCTATGGACTTTTTGGTATATTTGTTTTCACAAGCTGCTTTGTCGTGCTTACACTGACAAAATGCTTTGTAGTGCTTATACTGACAAGATGCTTTGTCGTGCTTACGCCTAACACACATTGACACGCGCCTGACACAGGCTGACACATGCATGGCACACGCCGGCACACACTGGCACACGCTGGTTACTAAAGTAATTAACCTAGGTACCAAAGTGTAATAAGTCGGGTGCAAACTTTAATAAGCCAAGCCCCTAACGTGCAATTAGTGAAACTATGTTTTTCTATAAATAGTAAGCTAAATTCATTCATTTCCTACCAATTCACAAGGAATTCAAGAGCAAAAATACTCTATATTTATATTCTGAGAGATATTGTGAGAAAATAATTACTTTCAAAGCATCGAAGCGCTACACAATTGGAAGTAAAGCTAGCAACTACAAGAGGTAACATCTCTAGTTGTTGTTATGTTCAATTTTATTTCATTTTATAGTCTATAAGCTCAAGAACATAAGTCGTTACCATGTTCGGATTTTCCAAATTCGTGTCCTTCGTAAGTTCTTGAGCAAGACGTTATTATGTTCAATTTATGTAATTGTATAGTAGAAATGTCAAGAACACAAGTCGTTACCATGTTCAGATTTTCTAACTACGTGTCTCTTCATGTGTTCTTGAGCAAATCTAATATTATTTAAGTTTATGTTATTTCTTTTATAAAATGTTTTAATCACATATGCAAGCCATTATAATGCCCAAAATATTTTAATTTTGAAAAACCAAAAGCTCAAGAACATAAGTCGTTACCATGATCAATTTTTCGTTCTTCGTGTTCTTCGTATATTCTTGAGCAAAAGTCATAAATTTTACATAAGTTGGTTTACAATTTTATTATTTTTATGTTATGATATGTTATTAAGTGTTAGAACATGTTATCCTAGTAAATTAATGCTCGTAGTATCATGTTTTACCAAATGAAATGAATAATTATGAACCAAAATCACAATTTTGACATTTCTGTCCATTTTCTTAAATTTTAAAATGGTAATATGCTTTTGAATGATTAAGGAAGTCGTAGATCTAGAAGTTAGGAGCGCGTAGGCACAAGAATCACCCAAAAATATTTTAAAACGAAAATGTTATGGCAATTTTCGTAAAGGACGACAAAGTTGAAAATTTCTTGGAGACTCTCTAATTTAAGGGCTTAAAAGAGCTAGGGTGTTAAGAAGCTTATATCACCTATGAACATAGTTAAGTTAAGTTATTATATAACATATAAAGTTATATAAAACGATGAATCTAACCGCTTATGTACTATATGATTGTGTAAGGTTATTTTAACAAGGTTACGCTTATAGTTTTGTGTACTAAACATCAAGGAAAGTTCTTCTTAAACCTTAAACTACTTATGCAAATTTCTTAAACCCTGTTTATTCATTGAACAAGATTTTTATCTTGATATGCTATTGATATAATATACTACACCTACAATTGAATTACCTCTTGTTGAAGGTTATTGCTATAGCTTCAGCATAACTAAGAAATGAATTGTTTATTCATATTAATTGTTAAGCTTAAATTGTTGAGTCAAACCAAATTGTTTGGTAAGACATCCTATTCTGAAGTTGGGTATACCATATCGGATCATTCGGTCGATAATATATTGACACTAATTTTGGTGCATTTGAGCACTGGTAGGATGAGATGCATACTCCTAAAATGTTGAATAGGCTGATCCCCTATCTCATATCTAAACAAAATTTCTAAGTCTGTTACGGAATACTATGAACCATAGATCTATGGAAATTGTATCTTGTAATAATTGTATAGTCACTCGATTAGATATAAGCATAAAATCATATACCATGGGTGTATAGATTTAAATGCGTTATATTAATTGATTAGTCGTGACCACCAAATCTAAAACCACGAGCGCGTAGATTTGGGGGCATCATGAAATAGGTATCAAAGCGATTAAGGCTATAGATATAAGGAAGAGGTTTCTTAGTATATAGTCTTGAGTGCATAAAAATATTAACTTACACATAAAATAAGTTAAAAAACTTTATGTTACCTGTAAACTTTTATAAGTATAAATAATAAATGAAGGAATTGATGATAGAAATGGAGAATTATTAG
Source organism: Panax ginseng (assembly GCA_020205605.1). Taxonomy (NCBI): domain Eukaryota; kingdom Viridiplantae; phylum Streptophyta; class Magnoliopsida; order Apiales; family Araliaceae; genus Panax; species Panax ginseng. The sequence continues at coordinate 27,202,386 of CM035146.1, read as the reverse complement.
GTATAAAATTTATTCAATCATGTGTATTTATATAGGATGCACCATTATTGTTTGTCAAGAAGAAGAAGAGTTGAAGTGTTGAGACTTTTGTTCGACTATAAGTTGTTGAACAAAGTAACTATTAAAAGTAGGTATAGATTGTTATAATATAAGTTCTTTTTTATCAGTAGAAGGATCATATTGAAAGTTAAGGATAGCGTGGAAACACTAAAGAGAGAAGAAGTTGTGAACTAAGTTCAATTCTTATGAATTTTGGCTGAGAGTAAGTTAATTTTGGGTCTTTAAAGAGGCGGAGTATCCGTAGAATTGATAAGAAAGATAAGTGTTGAGTAGTAAAATATATCTTCTATAAAGGTAGTATGATTATAAGCACAAATGTTTTTGAAGCGATTGAATATAAAGATAAAATGAAGAATAATATCCACATCTTTTTATGGGTAATGTGTATCGTGATTCTGGGGACATAATCCTTATAGGAGGGGAAGAATGTAACGATCGAGAAATCCCACTTGGTTTAAAATTAAGTTTTGAATATTATTTGAATTGTGTGTTTAAAAGTCGTTTTATGACCTAGGATGGTGATAATATTGTAGTATTTTTATTACGTGCAAGAGTAAATAATTAATAATTTTGAAGATGAAAATAACAAATTTCGGAGAAATTTTTCATTAAAAAAAACACTATTCACATGAAGAACGATACGAGTTAGGTTTTGACCCTAAGTTCTTTTGAGAGATCCATACATCGTATTGACTTTCTATTTTAAGATATACCGGTAATACGTCGTGAAAAGTCGTATTGTCCAATAAAAATTTTCTCCGAATAAAGTGTCGGTGCTTGACACGTCATGCTTAAAAATTTCTTACTTTTTATGGACTTTTTGGTATATTTGTTTTCACAAGCTGCTTTGTCGTGCTTACACTGACAAAATGCTTTGTAGTGCTTATACTGACAAGATGCTTTGTCGTGCTTACGCCTAACACACATTGACACGCGCCTGACACAGGCTGACACATGCATGGCACACGCCGGCACACACTGGCACACGCTGGTTACTAAAGTAATTAACCTAGGTACCAAAGTGTAATAAGTCGGGTGCAAACTGTAATAAGTCAAGTCCCTAACGTGCAATTAGTGAAACTATGTTTTTCTATAAATAGTAAGCTAAATTCATTCATTTCCTACCAATTCACAAGGAATTCAAGAGCAAAAATACTCTATATTTATATTCTGAGAGGTATTGTGAGAAAAAAATTACTTTCGAAGCATCGAAGCGCTACACAATTGGAAGTAAAGCTAGCAACTACAAGAGGTGACAACTCTAGTTGTTATTATGATCTATTTTATTTCATTTTATAGTCTATAAGCTCAAGAACATAAGTCGTTACCATGTTCGGATTTTCCAACTTCGTGTCCTTCGTAAGTTCTTTAGCAAGACGTTATTATGTTCAATTTATGTAATTGTATAGTAGAAATGTCAAGAACACAAGTCGTTAAAATATTCGAATTTTCCAATTACATGTCTCTTCATGTGTTCTTGAGCAAATCTAATATTATTTAAGTTTATGTTATTTCTTTGATAAAATGTTTTAATAACATATGCAAGCCGTTATAATGCCCAATATGACACCCCCAAATCCAGGTACTTTATTCCCACAGGATTCGGTGTTAACTTGATCAAACATTCATTTCTAACTACCCAATTATAATAAAATTGAATGATAAAAACCTACCCATACAGGATTAAACTTAAATAAAAATCTCCCAGGTTATCTAACCTTCAATCATCATTCAAATGCGAAAAACATTACATAACTTCTTTAAAAACAAAGTCTAAGATTATCAAAATAAAAGTCTAACATCTTAATCAAAGTAAAAATTACAAGTCTTCATCACTTGTACATTTTTCCATTTCCTTTGCTAGTCGAAGGTTCACCTACCTTCTCTTCTTTAGCTGTAATGAGTTTATAAATATGCAAGAATGAGCAAAACAATTGCTCACTGGATATAATATAGAATCAACAAGAGTATAACAATAATAATTGTCGAAATAGGCTCATCAAAAGTGAATAGTACTCTATCAATAATAATCAGAAACTGAAATCCCAAAATATGGAAAATATACATCACTGAGAGTCGTAAGACCATGAACTACGTCCACACTTGCAAGTAATCTTTCAACTCCAACTTTAACAGTCATAAGACTATAAAGACCTCGTACTTAGGGGGATCATCCCTTCGTACAATGTATTGTGCACAAACATTTTAACGCTATGCGTAAGTTAACCCCCTAATCATAACAATAGCGTTGTTCATCTCAGTATTTCGAGTACAAGTCCGCACCAAAGGAAGTTTGGTTTGGATAAGCTTTCAAGGTAATTTGGAATTCAACGAACATCAACTAAGGAGTAGTTGAATACAACCAATAACACTATACTATAGAATAATCGTGATTGAATCAATCATAGTAAACTAAAGTCATGCTTTATGAATAATCTAATAGCATACAATTTGAATAACTATAGCATACCTTGCTTGAACAATACTAAGCATGCATAGCAATTTGAACGATAGAAATGTTCGACATTAGTATAGATAGTTGTGCATGCTAAACAACAAGTTAAATACAATAATAACTTGCTCCAAAATAACTTACATCATTATATTGTAATCAAATTGAAAATAGTAATTGAATTAACAAGATAATAGATTAGAAAACTTGCCTTGTTCGTAGATTAAACCGAACAATTCAAATCACAATATCCTATATACATATGTCATCATGACATAGTTAGTCATTATCACATAACTAATACATTCATCATGTAGGTTTGATTATTTAATCACATAATCAAGTTATAACACAAGTTAATCTTTAATAACATAATTATTCATAGTATAGAAATACTAAAATCAATATTTTCCAGTCCTACTATCATCAAAAAATGTTTTCTTAAAATTTCATGTACAAAAAGTACATTTATCGGACCATTATCTTTGACTCGTCTTGGCAGCGCCCACAATTTAAAATGTGGGTCGCGCTACGGTAAATGGAGATGGCGTTACGACACGCATTGAATAAACTACAAAAGCCATCTTTGCTATGGCGTGACGATGGCGTTCTTGGCGCCACAAATGAATCTATTTGGGCAGCCATGTACTACAATCTGCTAGATTTCGATCGATAACTTCGACAATCGTATAAGAAAAAGCCAATTTTGGCCTACAAACTTGTTTCTAACAGACTAATTCACATGCAATTCATACAAAAACTTCATGTAAACATAATTCAAGAACTCCTAACATGTTTCTACCCATACAACAACATAAACAACAAATTTAAAACATCCAATTTCACTGTTTTTGATATAAAAAAAACTCACTTTTTGATATTTCAATTAAAATCAATCTTGTAAATTTTATTTTTCAATCAAAACAGTTAATTCAAAATACCATGGTTGTGATTATATATACTCTATCAAATTCAATAGTCAATTTATATATATTAACAATTAATCAAACCTTAATTTCATTTTAAACTAAGTCATACTCATATATATTTTCATATAAACACTATAATATGGTTTTCTTCACAAATTGCATACATACATAACTTAATTTCTCTATAATCACATACAAATTCATAAAACAACCTTTACAAACAATTATTATACTAAACTATATACATATCAACAATTCATCTTTTACAAATATTTTACAGAGACTTTTTGGGAAGAGGAAAACTAAACTTTTAAAGAAAGAGATTAAGCTCCTACCTTTGATTAAGAAGATGATATCCTAGAGTTAGATTATTCTTTTTGATTATCAAGCTTCTTCTCCCCCAATTCCTTTCTCAATTTCTCTAGCCTTCCTTCCTCTCTTCTTTTCTCTCTGTAAACTTCAACTGAGTCTTCTTCTCTAACATACGTACTAACAATATAACGTATATAGTAATAATATATATATTAATGATATAATATAAGTATAGATATAATTATATCAGTTATGTTTTATTTGAAAATCAAAAAGCCATAAGGCTTGTTTGGCTAATCAAAATAAAATAACCCATTAACCCTTACACCTTATTTGGTAAACCTAATTAAAACAAATGGATTAATCCTTATACCTTGTTTGATAAAACATTATTAGATTAAAGACTTATTATGCATTAAGACATGTTTGAAAAAACTAAATTAAACTCTTTTAATTTATTTTAATAACTCCTTTATAGCAAGGTTATTTTTCACACTTCTATTAAATTAAATAATATCCATTTAATCAATTCAAATACTAATCTATTAAATTACTTTAACACATAAATCATTATCTCATAATTATAATTTCCTTTATAATTATAATTTTATTCAACCAACTAACACTTTATTTTAATCACAAATTCCAATTAAAATATTATAATTCATTTAATCATTATTAGCTCTCTAACTTACTTATTAAATTACATTAGTATATAATCTCATAGCAATTAATTTTCTTAGCTCCTTAATTATTTATTCAACAAATAATTAACTAAATCACATCAACTCAAATTATCATTAAATGCTTATATAATTCAATAAATATTTAATATTGCAAATAAATATTTAATATTTAATATTTAATTATTTATTCAACAAATAATTAACTAAACCACATCAACTCAAATTGAACAATTATTTATTCAACAATAAACATATCCATTAAATACTTATATAAATCAATAATTATTTAATATTACATTTTAAAATTCTGGAATGTTACATCATTCCCTCCTTACAAGGATTCTGTCCTCAGAATCACAACTCAAACAAAGTATTCGTTACACCCAAAATATTTTAATTATGAAAACCCAAAAGCTCAAGAACATAAGTCGTTATCATGATCAATTTTTTGTTCTTCGTGTTCTTCGCGTTCTTCGTATATTCTTGAGAAAAAGTCATAAATTTTACATAAGTAGGTTTACGATTTTATTATTTTTATGTTATGATATGTTATTAAGTGTTAGAACATGTTATCCTAGTAAATTAATGCTCGTAGTATCATGTTTTACCAAATGAAATGAATAATTGTGAACCAAAATCACAATTTTGACATTTTTGTCCATTTTTTGAAATTTTAAAATGGTAATATGCTTTTCAATGATTAAGAAAGTCGTAGATATGGAAGTTAGGAGCGCGTAGGGATAAGAATCACCCAAAAATATTTTAAAACAAAAATGTTATGGCAATTTTCGTAAAGGACATCAAAGCTGAAAATTTCTTCGAGACTCTAATTTAATGGCTTAAAAGAGCTAGGGTGTTAAGAAGCTTATATCACCTATGAACATAGTTAAGTTAAGTTATTATATAACATATAAAGTTATATAAAACGATGAATCTAACTATTTATGTACTATATGATTGTGTAGGGTTATTTTAACAAGGTTACGCTTATAGTTTTGTGTACTAAACATCCATGCAAGTTCTTCTTAAACCTTAAACAACTTATGCAAATTTCTTAAACCCTGTTTATTCATTGAACAAGATTTTTATCTTGATATGTTGTTGATATAATATACTACACCTACAATTTAATTACCTCTTGTTGAAAGGTTATTGCTATAGCTTCAGTATAACTAAGAAATGAATTGTTTATTCATATTAATTGTTAAGCTTAAATTGTTGTGTCAAACCAAATTATTTGGTAAGACATCCTATTCTGAAGTTGGGTATCCCATATGGGATCATTCAGTCGATAATATATTGACACTAATTTTGGTGCATTTGAGCACTGGTAGGATGAGATGCATACTCCTAAGATGTTGAATAGGCTGATCCCCTATCTCATATCTAAACAAAATTTCTAAGTCTGTGTGACTAACAAAAATAAAAATCCATATTGAAATAGTAACAACTATCAGTCGAAATTTGAATTGTTGTATTTCTTCAAATCATATATGGTTATAAATACAAAACTTGCTGAGCATGTCATAGCTCACCCTTGCAAATTATTCCCTTTGTAGTTTTAGATGGTAATCCTGGAACATCTGGAGTAGATAAAGGGAAGCGTCCCTGCTTAGATTAGGTTATATTCTTGTCTAGTTAAATACTTTGTAATAAGAAATTCTTTATGAGAATCATGTAATCGAACCTTAATATTTATGATATATAACATCCTTTATTTCCGCAACCGTGTTTTCCTTATATATATATAGATGTAAATAGAATCTTCAATTTAGTTGAGATCCTTGGGAACTATTTATCTGAGTGAGGGTGTTAATAGCATGGATTGTTCATGTTGTTATTAATACTCTAGATTTCGGATAGATAGTTAATATCGATACGATAATGTAAATTCGCATGATAAAGACTATACATCTGAGTGAGGGTATTGGTAATATGGACTGTTCATGTTATTACTAGTACTCTGAATTTCGGATAGATAGATACTATTCGTAGATACAGTCTATACATCCAAGTGAGGGTATCCAAACACAGCAATAATTCTGACGAGAACTATTATCTGTTATGGGATACTGTGAACCCTGGATCTATGGGAATTGTATCTTGTAATAATTGTATAGTCACTCAATTAGATATAAGCATAAAATCATATAACATGGGTGTATAGATTTAAATGCGTTATATTAATTGATTAGTCATGATCACCAAATCGGATACCGCGGGCGTATAGATTTGGGGGCGTCACACTAGAAATAGAAAGGAATTAATATATTAATTAGTATCAAAGTTAAGTTGTATTCACTAAATTATGAATGGAAGTTGTTAAAAGTTGGACGAAGATAATATCGCGACGCACCAGGTCTGAGGTATCGGATACCCGAATTTGGGGGTGTTACAGGTTGGTATCAAAGTAGTAGGGTATAAACCTTAGGTAAGAGTACCTTAGGCTATAACCTTAGAGAGGAAAAGTAAATATGATAAAGGATAAACTCAGATAGAGTTTAAGTGATAAGAAATAAAATTCATAAAGAAGAGATTAAAATATATATGAGACGATTCAAAGAAGAATCTTGAAGTATCTAGAAGATGAGAATCAGGGGTCACTTGACTCCGGTAATAAAGATGATTTTTTTTTATTAAATAGACAATTTCTATAAGATGAATATGTTAAAAGTATTGGGAATAAACTCAAACAGAGTTTAGTTGATGAATTCAGAAAATTCATGTGAAACAAGTTAAGATAATATGATAGGTTCAAAGAAGAACCTGAAGAACCAAAGGATCGGGGAACACCTGAGGTCAATAATCAAGAGACAAGATTTAAAAAAAAGGAAAGAAGGTTGTAAAATATTAAAATGATCGAATAGGAAGAATCATAAGGTAAATCAAAGTTATAATAAGATCACTGTAACGCCCGAGAAAATCGGATTTTTATGAGAATTAATTTTTTTTAATTATGTGGATTAAATAAATTTAATTTATTATTTATGTGAGTAAGCTATGTGAAAGTCATTCTATGACCTAGAATGTGCGGATGTGGTTAGGATTCTGGCTATGTGGTAGAGTTAAAGTATTTGAATTTTAAAGACAAAAATAAAAGTTTTCCGAGAAATTTTTCGAAAAACACTATTCATTGATTTCTGTTCGAGAATTATTTTTGAACTTCCGAGAAATATGTAGCGATAGAATATCGAGGTAAGATGGAATATCCAATAATATTTCAATTATGGCAAACGCATTTTTTTACCTGCGGACTTAAAACCTAACGGTTAGGGAAAGTGATTTCCAAGAAGGAATTTAAATGCGTATATTGAATTAAAGCGATGATCGTATACTATGTAGGTATTGTACGAGGTAATGAATATGAGTATGATACGAGGTATTATAGGAGTATGTATGAATGAGGATATGTCGTATATAAATAAGTATACGAGAGAAATACGAGATTAATACATAAATTATACGTTATAAGGCTTTAAGCCAAATGTATTTGATTTGTAGGATTGTGTAGGAAATTGTAATGTCCAATTGGAATTATGATAAAGCCCAAGTATAGGAATGGTTAAAGTCCAAAGTGAATTAATGAACAAGCCCAAGTGTTTGTTAAATGCAAGCCCAATGTATAAGTTAAGGTAAGTAAGCTAAAAGCCCAAAGTAAGAACCAATGGGTTATTAGATGATTAAAACCCATGGGGTAACCCATGGGTGATCCAAAGTGATGAGCAAGTAAACTTAATGAATAAGCAAGGGATAAGTTAAGTAATGGCCAAGTAAAATGTTTATGCTTAGAGGCTAAGTAAAGTGCTTATGCTTGGTGACTAAGTAAATGTGATGAGCAATCAAGAGATAAGCAATGAGATAAGCAAGTAACTTAATGGCTAAGTAAATGTGGAGGCCAAGTAAACTTGATGGTTAAGCTTGGAACAGTATGGAGGTGGATGTCTTATTGACCATTATACCCTAACTTTGAGATTTCTATAAATAAGAAGGAGGCTAGCTCATTTGTTGGTTGTTTCATTTCATCCAACATTCTAAGTGCTTATTGGTTAGAGAGAAAAAGCTAGAAAAGCTAGAAAAGCTAGTCTTTCATAGTTCAAGAAACAAGAAGAAGATTAAAGCTTAGTAAAGTGATCTTCAAGGGTAAGAACCTAAACCATGATTCTCTTTATCTTCCATTGTTAGATATGTGAGTAGTGGTAGAACATGTATGCTAAGAAGGAGTATGAATGATGAATCAAAAGACTTAAGCCGTGAATAAGTCATGTGGTAAGATACGTAATAATGAAGTTTTGAACTTATAAAGAACAAGTAAGAACTTATTATGTTTATAAGTTAATAAAATATGTATGTCAAGATGTTAGTATGATGGATTGAATCCATTTGGAACGGTTTAAAAATCATAAGTAACGAAGTTATGCCGGAATTCACACGATTAGACGATAATCGTCGAGTTCATGAAATTCTCGGAATGGAAGTCAAATTTTGATTTTTAGCTCAGAAACGTTAGTTTTTGATGGAGTATAGTCTCATTTAGCATTCTAGAGTTGCGGACTCAAAAATGACCGATTTTTGACTTAGAACGAAGAAACGAGCGATAAACGTTCATAAACGTTTATCGTTTTCGTTAAAATGAACTAAAAGGTGAATTTTGAGTTAACGGATTCAAAATTGTTAAATTCTTGCATGAATACTTAGAACATGTAATTTTTGAACTAACGGCGTTTGAACGAGTCATTTCAGACTTATATCGAAGAAGTTATGAGTCCGGAAATCTCGCATAAAATTTTGTCATCAAAAAATTTCGGGACTTAGGTTTTGGCAGCCATTGCGCTTGACAAAAAGTCTATAAGTCGCGCCAATGACAGAAGGGCGAAGGGATTAGCTCTCTTTGGAGTTTCATACATGAAGACCACTTTAGTAAAGGGATGCTGCCTGCATGGCCAAAAAAAAATTGGTTGACCAAGTTGGGTTTTATAAATCCAATTAATTAGGGATGAATAGTAGAATGTACATATACTTAATATACATGGTAAGACTAAATTTAAATAACTTGAGTAGTAATGACGGTATGAATTTAAGTATGGATTAAGAATAATTAAACGAAGAACGTGAAGGGTAATTAAGTAAACCGTGAATGGTATTCAACATTGGTACTTCACCAATGACGATAGAGTTTCGATTAATAACGTAAAAACGTTAGTAAGTAGTGAGGAAAGATGACTAACTAGAAACGAGTTGTATTAATGAAATAATTTTAGTTAAGTTATAGAAGAGAAAGAAGTTGGTAAGAATGTTGTAAATTATAACGGTAAGCCGGAACCAATAATAACAAATCTAATACAAGATTAGATTGAGAAGAAAGGTAAGATTCATTAGGAACCATGTATGTTCGTTCATGACCTAATGTGTTATGTTATGCTGTTATGTGTTTTAGAGACTATAAAGACTCAAAGATAAAGTAATTTTACTGTAGCAGACGCTGAAGGCAAGTTTTCTTATCGCTTGTATAACCTTCGTGTTAGACAGGTTTTCAGTGATTCATGTTATGAGACGCATGAATTATTTTACGAAAGGGTCGATGCCAGTTTTAACTCGGCTAGACTATTCTTGAAAGATTGATTCATTTCTTTACAAGTCTTTTAATATAAAAATTATAACGCTATCCTACGCCAATTGTTTGGTAAGGATTCAAGGTAAGCCTGAGTATGAATAAACAAATGTATTTTACATCGATTATACGATGGGCACGCGAGGTTGCCAAAACTTAAACGTAAATACGTTTAAAGGATGAGTGTTAATCAACATAGAGTACTATAGGCTGATCACCTAGAAGTGCTCGTAAGATATGTTAGACTTACGGACTTAGTGCTGGGTTATCTTTTTCATAAATAAAAGCTAAAGAGAATGTTCATGGTCTATGGACCTACTCAGAATTTCCAAACTACTATATGTACTTCGGAATTATTTTATGAGATGAGAAATGCTATTCAGTTTTTTATAGTACTTCATAACTATTGTTCAGTTATTGAAGAATAATCATATGATTCTCGAAGTGGTATCTATATAATATATTGTTAGACTTGCTGAGCTAGTTATGCTCACTTCTTGCTTGAATCATATGATTACAACTAAGGTCGAGCGAACCGAGGATTCCAGTAGAGATAAAGGCAAGGCGAAGATGAATGATTAGTTTATCTTGTAATAGACTAGTAAGTGTATGTATTATATTATGATGAACAAAGAATGTATCAGTATAATAACCTGGGAACGGGATGTAATATTATTAGTGTAATAAGAATGTCGTTGATAAACACATTTTGATTTTGTTTCAATAGAATGAATGTACAGTTATGAGTACCGTGTAGCACCACTTGTCGGGTTGGAAGATACCCGGATTTGGGGGCGTCACAGGTTGGTATCAAAGCATTAGGTTATAAAACTTAAGGGGGAAAGAACCTTAGGCTAATAACCTCGTTAAGGAAGGAAAAGTTTGAAGGAAGTAAACTCGAGCTTTACTTAAGTTGAATGAGTTAATAAGGTATTGAAGAAACTCAGTACCGAAAGATTTAAAAGATGGAAGTTAACCCTAAATAAATTAAATGTGATTTGTGCTTATACTATTGTGTATTATGTACTAATCAACATTCTATGTGTTATTGTAGATGTAGATCGATAGCTTGATGTATAGAGATATACACACTGTGAGCGAAGAAACTGTGAACAGAGTAGAGCCTGTACCCGTACCAGTGGAGGAGGTACCATTAGAAATTTTGGAAGAGTCGGAGCCAGAAGAGTACTTTTCTGAGGAGGACTACTCCGAGGGAGAAATGGATATAACATCATATTTTAATATGATGATTGATGAGGAGGAAGAAATGGAGGTAACATCGGTTAATACGGTGGTACCTACACAAGAGTCATCACCTCCAGATGTAATGGGAGCATTGTATCTAGTAGTGCTTGACAGGAATGTGCAGCTGAGTACAGTTGTGCAGAATTAGAGCGAAGAGATTAGATATCTTCATGAAGCTAAGGTGTCCGCAGAAGCATATTTTGAGTCAGAGCACAATAAAAAGGTGGTTTGACAGAGAAGGCTAGGGACTATAAGGAAGAGGCCGGTGAGCTTCGTAAGAAACTGGTTGAGAAAGACCAGAAGATAACATAGATGTCTTACATATATGAGAATGTTCATAAGTATTTCAAGCTGAAAGTTACTTGTTATTCCATTGAGTCGGGACAGACTCGACATACTATTAGTCGGGATACTATAGCGATGATTGAAAATGAAAAACACGAGGACGTTGTTATGCATTATTAGAAGTCTAGAGTTATAAATGTGTGTGGTGATGTAAAACCCTCTTTTGTATAAAAGGGTAGTCTTTTTGTAAATCCCAACTTTTGTGAAGTTCAATCGCGGGATAGAAATGTAATAGATTTTGGCTATAAAAGCAAATTGTAAATAGTTTCAGACTATGAAGAAGCATATGAATATAATGAAGTTTTCATGTAATATGCTTTATTATGATATGAGTTGTTGTTTGGCGAATAATAACTAAGTAAATAGATAATAATGAATTTTTTTTTATTTAATCAGAAAATGCCGCCAAGGAGAAGACAACGTAATCAGGAAGAGGAATCACATAATGTTAACCAAGGGGGTCAGAATAACCCTATGCAAGAGTTCATTAATTTATTAACGGCTGCATTTAACCAAACCGGGGGTGGAGCACCTGCGAGACCTAGGGTAGCCAGAACGACTACCTTTAAAGAGTTTAAAAGCGTAGGTCCGCCGGAGTTCAAAGGAACGACTGACCCAATAGAGGCCCAGACATGGGTAAAAGAAATAGAGATGGCTTTTGTTATTACAAACGTAGCTGAGGCGCAAAAGACCTCTTTTGCGACTTACATGATGAAAGGGGAAGCCAACTTTTGGTGGGAGGCTCACCAGGGTGGGGCTAGAACTGCGGTAACGTGGGAATAATTCAAGAAGGTTTTCTTCGAGAATTATTTCCCTACAAGTATGTAGGGGAGGATGAAGATTATGTTTTTAGAACTTAAGCAAGGGGACATGATGGTTCCCCAGTACGGGGCCAAATTCAATGAATTGGCAAGGTTTGCTCCATATCAAGTGGACACTGAGGAGAAGAAGGCTCGTAGGTTTGAGCAGGGCCTAAAACCCTGACTCTATAGTAGGATTTCTGTGTTCCAGAGTGCTTCCTATGGGACCATTCTGGAGAAAGCTATTATAGCCGAAGGTGGTAATGAGGCGTTGACCCAATACCACAAAGAGAGAAAGAATAAGAACAAGGGAGAGGGAGGAACCAAGGCAGAGAGTGCTAGTGGTAGTGGCATTATACCAAAAAGAAAGAATTTTAACTCCAGGAATACTGGAGTAGGACAAGGGGACCCTAAACGTAGGATTGAAGCATGTACAACATGTGGAAAAACTCATCTAGGCGTCTGTCTAAAGGGAAAATCGGTTTGTTATAACTGTGGACAGGAGGGTCATATATCACCCAATTGTCATAATCCTAAGAAAAACCATGGTTGTTTTGTATGTGGATCGTTAGACCACATGGCAAGAAATTGCCCAAAAAATGGGTCAGAGGAAAGTAAAGGTGTTAGTAGTGATAAATTAGCCATTATTGAACCACCATCATCGGGTAGACCTATGGCCCGTACTTTTAATATGACGGTCCAAGATGCAGTTGCATCAGCGGATGTAGTAACAGGTATCATTCTAGTCAATAAAATGCATGCTTATGTGTTGTTTGATTGGAGTACTACTTTTCTTTTATAGCATGAGAATGTGCTAAGTGATTAAGTTCATTCCCGAAGGGGATTATAAATACCTTTACACGTTAAGGTGGAGAATGAGGAAATAACTTTCATTGATTATATTCATGGAAATTGTTTCATGGATAATAGAGGTAGGCAAGTATCGGTAGATAAGTACCGATAAAGTTGAGAGAATTTGAAGTAATTCTCGGTATGAATGAGTTAATTAACCATAGAACTTTAATAAATTGTTAGAATAAAAGTTTGAATCTTCGGTTTTCTAAGAAAACCTAAGGTAGTATTTTAGGGTAATAAATCACCGGAACGCTCTTGTTGTCTAACCATGACGCAAGTTAATAGGATGTTAAGGAAGAGGATGAGTCGTTACGCTTGCATATCGACTATCGTAAGAGGAGTAAGTTAGCGGTTAAGAATAAATAACCCTTGCCCAGGATCGATAATCTATTTGATCAGTTGAAAGGGGCAAATAATTTTTCTAAGATAGATTTGTGTATGGGATATCGTCGGTTGAAAATAAGAAAGAATGAGGTACCTAAGATGACGTTTAGAACTCGTTATGGTTTTTACGAGTTTCTGGTTATGTCGTTTGGGTTAACTAATGTACTAAAGTTAGACTTTCCGTCAAGGGCACCGAGCAAGTTGGTGGTCAGCTGATATGTACTCTTGTGAGATGATATGGTTGAAAGTACCATTAGCGTCACAGAGGGTTCAAATAATAGTTGGAAAAATGTGTCGTAATGATCATTGGTGATATTCTAGTCTATTTTAAGACGCCAGAAGATCACGCTGAACATTTGAGGATAGTGTGGAAAACACAACGGAGGGAGAAGTTGGTTACGAAATTCACTAAGTGTGAATTTTACCTTAAAAGATATACAGATTTGTTATTGATAAGTACATTGGAAATGAGAAGTGAGAAAAATAGTTTTCAAGAACTAAAAATGAAGGTTAAGTGAGGCATCTGTATTATCTTTATAAGATAATATAAGGAACTTTGTAATTTATAGTAATGATTCGCATAGAGGACGAAGTTGCGTGCTCATGTAGCATGTCAAGGTCATTGTGTATGCATCACGCCAGTTAAGGGATTATGAAAAGGTTTATCCTAATTGTGATCTAGAATTGGCAGCTGTAATTTCTGAATTAAAAATCTGAAGATAGTATTTATACGGGGAGAAGTGTGAGATATACACGGACTATAAGAGTCTGAAATATATCTTCACACAGAAGTAATGGAATATGCGGTAGAGAAGGTGATTAGAATGGATAAGGGATCACGACTGTGATATCTTATATCATATAGGGAAGGTAAACGTAGTAGTCGACGCGTTAGGTAGGAAGGGTAGGGAAAAGCTATAAATGTTAACGACTCAGAATGAGTTAATAACGGAGATGGCGAGAACAGAGATAGAATTTAAATTACAGAATGAAGCAGTAGAAATGTTATTCATAATGTAGACTCAATCCACGAAAATGGAACGAGTCAAAGAAGTACAACTAAGTAATGAGGAGGGCGAGCAAATGAAGCAGAGGATGAAGGATGAAGAGAAGATCAAGTATAATCTTGTTTTGAAGGAGGAATTTGAGTTCCAAATAATTCTAATGTTAAACAAAAAATAGTGTGTAAAGTCATAGATCGAGATGTTCAATACATCCAGGTAGTACTGAGATGTGTTAAGACCTTCGACGGAATTGTGATTGGCCAACTATGAAAGAGAGATAGCGTAATGTGTAAGTAAGTGCTTAGCGTTCAACACAAATTATTGATAAGAAGGGACAAGTCATGTGAAATAAGATAATACCTTCGTAAAGGTGAATGTGAGGAACCACAATGTTGAAGAAACATTATTGGAACTCTAGATTAAAATGATGGAAAAAAGTTCTCATTTGGTTATATAATTATAGCGAGATTCTGGGGACAGAGTCCTTATAAGGGGGAAGAATGTAACGCCCGAGAAAATTGAATTTTTATGAGAATTAAATTTTTATTTAATTATGTGGATTAAATAAATTTAATTTATTATTTATGTGAGTAAGCTATGTGAAAGTCATTCTATGACCTAGAATGTGCGGATGTGGTTAGGATTCTGGCTATGTGGTAGAGTTAAAGTATTAGAATTTCAAAGACAAAAATAAAAGTTTTCTAAAAAACACTATTCATTGATTTCTGCTCGGGAATTATTTTTGAACTTTCGAGAAATATGTAATGATAGAATATCGAGGTAAGATGGAATATCCAATAATATTTCAGTTATGGCAAACGCATTTTTTCACACGCGGACTTAAAATCTAACGGTTAGGGAAAGTGATTTCTAAGAAGGAATTTAAATGCGTATATTGAATTAAAGCGATGATCGTATAATATGTAGGTATTTTATGAGGTAATGAATATGAGTATGATACGAGGTATTATACGAGTATGTATGAATGAGGATATGTCGTATATAAATAAGTATACGAGAGGAATACAAGATTAATACGTAAATTATACGTTATAAGGCTTTAAGCCAAATGTATTTGATTTATAGGATTGTGTAGGAAATTGTAATGCCCAATTGGAATTATGATAAAGCCCAAGTATAGGAATGGTTAAAGTCCAAAGTGAATTAATGAACAA
Source organism: Panax ginseng (assembly GCA_020205605.1). Taxonomy (NCBI): domain Eukaryota; kingdom Viridiplantae; phylum Streptophyta; class Magnoliopsida; order Apiales; family Araliaceae; genus Panax; species Panax ginseng. Next base: position 27,186,531 of record CM035146.1, on the reverse strand, counting down.
GCCCAAGTGTTTGTTAAATACAAGCCTAGTGTATAAGTTAAGGTAATTAAGCTAAAAGCCCAAAGTAAGTACCAATGGGTTATTGGATGATTAAAACTCATGGGGCAACCCATGAGTGATCCAAAGTGATGAGAAAGTAAACTTAATGAATAAGCAAGGGATAAGTTAAGTAATGACCAAGTAAAGTGCTTATGCTTGGAGGCTAAGTAAAGTGCTTATGCTTGGTGGCTAAGTAAATGTGATGAGTAATCAAGAGATAAGCTATGTGATAAGCAAGTAACTTAATGGCTAAGTAAATGTGGAGGCTAAGTAAACTTGATGGTTAAGCTTGGAATAGTATGGAGGTGGATGACTTAATTACCATTATACCCTAACTTTGAGATTTCTATAAATAAGGAGGCTAGCTCATTTGTTGAATGTTTCATTTCATCCAACATTCTAAGTGCTTATTGGTTAGAGAGAAAAAGCTAGAAAATCTAGAAAAACTAGTCTTTCATAGTTCAAGAAGCAAGAAGAAGATTAAAGCTTAGTCAAGTGATCTTCAAGGGTAAGAACCTAAACCATGATTCTTTCTCTTCCATTGTTAGAGAAGTGAGTAATGATAGAACATGTATGCTAAGAAAGAGTAGGAATGATGAATCAAAAGACTTAAGTCGTGAATAAGTCACGTGGTAATATAAGCAATAAATTAAGTTTTGAACTTATGTTGAACAAGTAAGAACTTATTTTGTTTATAAGTTATGAAATATGTATGTCAAGATGTTAGTATGATGGATTGAATCCATTTGGAATGGTTTAAAAATCATAAGTAATGAAGTTATGCCAGAATTCACAAGATTAGACAATAATCATCGAGTTCGTGAAATTCTCGAAATGGAAGTCATATTTTGACTTTGAGCTCGAAAATGTTGGTTTTTGATGGAGTATAGTCTTATTTGGCATTCTAGAGTTGCGGACTCAAAAATGACCGAATTCCGACTTAGAATGAAGAAACATGCGAAGAACGTTCATAAACGTTTATCATTTTTGTTAAAATGAACTAAAAGGTGAATTTTGAGTTAACGGATTCGAAATTGTAAAATTCGTGCATGAATACTTGGAACATGTAATTTGTGAACTAAAGGCGTTTAAACGAGTTAATTCGGACTTATAACGAAGAAGTTATGAGTCAGGAATCTCACGTATAAAATTTTATCTGTCAAAATTTCTAGATCGAGGCCATCAAATACTTCGGAAAAAACTCTATAAAGTCGCGCCATATTGCAAAGGCGAAGGGATTAACTCTCTTGGTTTTTAATGCAGCCCACTTAAATAAAGGATCTTACGCTGTGCTTGATGTGGCGAAAATTGGTTGACCAAGTTGGGTTTTATAAATCAAATTAATTAGGGACGAATAATAGAATGTATATGTACGTAATATACATGGTAAAACTAAATCTATATCACTTTTATAGTGATGACGGTATGAATTTAAGTATGGATTAAGAATAATTAAACGAAGAACGTGAAGGGTAATTAAGTAAACCGTGAATGGTATTCAACGTTGGCACTTCACCAATGACGTTCGAGTTTCGATTAATAACGTAAGAACGTTAGTAAGCAGTGAGGAAAGATGATTAACTTGAAATGAGTTGTATTAATGAAATAATTTCAGTTAAGTTATAGAAGAGAAAGAAGTTGGTAAGAACGATGTAAATTAGTACGGTAAGCTGGAACCAATAATAACAAATCTAATACATGATTAGATTGAGAAGAAGGGTAAGATTTATTAGGAACCATGTATGTTCATTCATGACCTAATGTGGTATGTTATGTGGTTGTGTTGTAGAGACCGTATGACTCAAAGAGAAAGTAATTTTACTGTAACAGACATTGAAGGCAAGTTTTCTTATCCCTTGTCTAACCTTCGTGTTAGCCAGGTTTTCAGTGATTCATGTTATGAGACGCATGAATTGTTTTACGAAAGGGTCGATGCCAGTTTTAACTCGGCTAGACTAGTCTTGAAAGATTGATTGATTTCTTTACAAGTCTTTCAATATAGAAATGATAACGCTATCCTACGCCAATTGTTTGGTACGGATTCAAGGTAAGGCTAAGTATGAATAAATAAATGTATTTTACATCAATTATTCGATGGGCATGCGAGGTTGCCAAAACTTAAACGTAAATACGTTTAAAGGATGAGTGTTGATCAACATAGAGTACTATAGGCTGATCACCTAGAAGTGCTCGTAAGATATGTTAGACTTACGGACTTAGTGTCGGGTTGTCTTTTTCCTGAATAAAAGCTAAAGAGAATGTTCATGGTCTATGGACCTACTCTAAATTTCCAAACTACTATATGTACTTCGGAATTGTTTTATGAGATGAGAAGTGCTGTTCAGTTTTTCATAGTACTTCATAACTATTGTTCAGTTATTGAAGAATAATCATATGATTCTCGAAATGGTATTTATATAATATATTATTAGACTTGCTGAGCTAGTTATGCTCACTTCTTTCTTGAATCATATGATTGCAGCTAAGGTCAAGCGAACCGAGGATTCCAGTAGAGATAAAGGCAAGGCGAAGATGAATGATTAGTTTATCTTGTAATAGACTAGTAAGTGTATGTATTATATTATGATGAACAAAGAATGTATCGGTTTTAGAACCTAGGAACGAGATCTAATATTATTAATGTAATAAGAATGCCATTGATAAACACATTTTGATGTTGTTTCAATAGAATGAATGTACAGTTATGAGTACCGTGTAGCACCACTTATCGGGTTGGAAGATAATCGAATTTGGGGGCGTCACAATCACGATGTGATCAGATTGAGCTATTGATAAGTAGGTTTTATACCTACTTATCCGGTACCTATTACTTGAATTAGTTGTTTAAACCTATGTTTCGTAGTTACTTTGCATGCATTGTGTGTGCATTTCATGCATGTTATGTTATTTTGTAGGCTATGACACAACATTGTCATGAAGAAGCAAGGAAAAACAATTCGAACATCTTTTGGACTAAAATATGCAAGCAAATGTAAGAAGGGAAGCTTGATGGGCTTTTAACACCACGTTTGATGCATGTTCTTGGCTTGGAACTTGGATTTTATTATAAATATACTTCTTAGCTTTCCAGAACATCTTGAATCAGCTCAATTGTAGTTCGGATACGAGAGTTATGGCCTTTTTATCAACATAGATCAATGTTAAGAATTGTCATGCTTGCCATTTACATAGCATCTACTTCAAGCTCGATTTTTGCCTTGATTCGGATGGAGTCTGTCCATCCTCATAGAATGAAAGTTGTAGATCTTGTCGATATCTTCGATTTGATAGGTGGCAGGCCCCGTAACTCCTAGCGGATCAAATGTTATGCCTGTTTTACCAAAGGACATTGTAGCAGAAAATAGAGTAGCGTGGGCCGCGCTATAAACGGCTCAGGGCACGCCGGGCCACCATAATCTCTGCTACAATAGAGCGGGGCGCGCCCAAAATGGCTTAGGAACAACATGGGGTGCGCCTATCGGCGGGGAAACAACTTATTTGGGTTATTTGATGTCCAATTTGAGCTAGAAAGGATTCTTAGTTGCCTAACTTGTTAGTGTGTCCATTAAAACTATAAATACTTGATTTTAACTTGGATTGGGAGGATTCCATTAGATTATATTAGAGTAAAATAGGAGAAAACCTTAGTTCTTATGAGATTTGGAGATTAAAGCAACTTGTAGACCATTGAAGATTCAAAGTAGGAGCGAGGAAGGAGCTTCAAATCTGCAGACAACATATTATATCTTCTTATCTTCTTCTATGTTTGTCTTTTAATGATTATTCAATTGTGGATTCCTAGTTTTAATTCAATAATCATCAACTAATTCTTTGTTTAAGATTACAATGGATCTTATTGTGCAGTTTATTTTAATATGTTTCGCTATCAATCCACATAACACATTAACTATTTAACAAATAAATAATTAACTAATCACATTAATTATTTAGCAAATAAATAATTAACTAAATCACATTAATTATTTAGCAAATAAATAATTAACCAAATCAACTCAATCAATTTAAACAATTACTTATTCAATAATAAACACATTCAATAAATATTTATATAAATCAATAAATATTTATAACTTACATTTAAAAAAAATCTGGAATGTTACATCATTCCCCTCTTATAAGGATTCTATCCCCAAAATCACAACTCAAACAACACATTCATTACAATCACAGGCGTTAAAAGTGTGTTAATTGCAATGTTAGTCAAGTCCAACTCAAGTGTGGTTCCCGATTTATTCCAATGTGTCTGGCCTATTCTTCAGACTTAGCAGACAAGGAGAAAAATGCGGTATTTTCAAGGAAGTCCTCTCTTTTAATTTTTTCTATTTCAGCCATTGAGGACAATGTCTAGTTTAAGTTTGGGGGGCATTTTAGTGTCATATTGCATATAGTTAGTTATTTACAGTCTAGTTCATATAGTTATATTTAGTTTTTGCATTCAGTTTCTTGAGAAAAAAATTTTGAAAAATTGAAAAATTATTAGTTAGTTTACTATGTTTATATATCATTTAGTACATCTTAAATGAGTCTAGCTGTTTGATATTTACAATTTGTTTTGGCCAATAATGTGATTGGAATTAGATAGACAAGTATAGTACTGACTATTAGAGCTTTGATGTGATTTCTTGTTATGAATTGAGTCTTTTTCTATTTGAAACGGGTATAATAAGGATAGCACAGTAAAAACAACTTGTTGAATGATTGAGTTTAAATTGATACATAATCGGACTCTAAAGGATAATGTTAGTTTGAATGAAAAAATGACAAGAATAAGAGTGATGGCTAAAGTTAGACAAGAACCTAAGTTTGGGGGAATATTTGGGGTATATAAGCTATAAAAAAAAGAAAAAAAGAAAAAAAAAGAAAAAAAAAGAGTAAAAAGAAAGTAAGAATAAACACCGTGGCGTGCTTGTCTTGTTTTGTGGCCTTTGTTACTTGAGTAAGTAAGCCCGGAGGAATTGTCTTTACACCTAGTGCCCTAAGGTCTTAATGGCCTGGGAGTCGTTGGTCGAAAGCTCGTTAAGGTAACATTGAAAAGCCTAAGGGAATAAGACATTGCATAGCTATGTGTATATAAAAAAATGAATAAAAAGGGAAATAAGAGCTAAAAGCCCACGTAGATGAAAAATGAACCATAAGTATCCCATGTTGACCCTCGATATTGGTAATTGTTGAATTTTAGTTGGATCTAGGTTGTTTTTGGATTTCTTGAGTTTACACTATATGATGCCTTCGAAGAGACTTATTATGTGTTAAATTTGATGTTATATCAGTTAACATTGTTGTGGAGCACACACGCACTATATTAGTGATAACAGTTTAAGATTTAATGAGTGATTGGGAAATTACTGATTTGTTTTTATATGATGTATTATCATGTTTACTTGATTTCTCTAAGGCCGGTTGAATAGACTTGTTTCTGTCATTACTGCTGGATTTGTAGGCATGTAAATTAGTTGCATTGCATAGCATTGTTCTTTGGTGTTTTTTCTTGAGGAGAAGCAACTGTTTAAGTTTGGGGGTATTTGATAAGTAGGGTTTATACCTACTTATCCGGTACCTATTACTTGAATTAGTTGTTTAAACATATGTTTCGTAGTTACTTTGTATGCATTGTCTGTGCATTTCATACATGTTATGTTATTTTGTAGGCTATGACACAACATTGGCATGAAGAAGCAAGGAAAAGCAATTCAGACATCTTTTGGACTAAAATATGCAAGCAAATACAAGAAGGGAAGCTTGCTGGGCTTTTAACACCATGTTGGATGCATGTTCATGGCTTGAAACTTAGAGTTTATTGTAGATCTACTTCTTAGCTTTCCAGAACATCTTGAATCAGCCCAATCGGAGTTCAGATGTGAGAGTTATGTCCTTTTTATCAACACAGATCGAAGTTAAGAGTTGTCATGCTTGCCATTTATATAGCATCTACTTCAAGATCGATTTTCGCCTTGATCCGGACAGAATCTGTCAATCCTCAGAGAATAAAAGTTGTAGATCTCGTCGATCTCTTCGATTTGATAGGTGGCAGGCCCCGTAACGCCTAGCATATCAAACGTTATGCCTGTTTTACCAAAGGACATCGTAACAGAAAATAGAGTAGCGCGGGGCGCGTCGGGCCACCAGAATCTCTGCTACAGTAGTGCGGGGCGCGCCCAAAATGGCATAGAAATAGCGTGGGGCGCACCGATCGGCAGGAAAACAACTTATTTAGGTTATTTGAAGTTAAATTTGAGCTAGAAAAGGATTCTTAGTTGTCTAACTTGCTAGGGTGTCCATTAAAACTATAAATACTTGATTTTAACTTGGATTGGGAGGCTAGTTTGGGAGGATTCCAGTAGATTATATTAGAGTGGAATAGGAGAAAACCTTAGTTCTTATGAGATTTGGAGATTGAAGCAACTTATAGACCATTGAAGATTCAAAGTAGGAGCGAGGAGGGAGCTTCAAATCTGCAGAACACAGATTCTATCTTCTTCTATCTTTGTCTTTTAATGATTATTCAATTGTGGATTCTTAGTTTTAATTCAATAATCATGAACTAATTCTTTGTTTGAGATTACAATGGATCTTATTATGTAGTTTATTTTAATATGCTTCGCTATCAATTATTATGTTCTATTCTGAGGATTGTCTATTGTGATTTGGACTTAATTGCTTAATTTCCTACCTATCAATTATCGTGATAATCTATATGAACTCGAGAGATGAAGTATAGGTTTAGATCTGATCATGATGGCATGTGTTTGTGATTTCTGCATAGATGGAATTCATGATTTATGTTTAGGATAGAGATATGCCTTTACGTCATATGTAATCTTATAGAGAAATTGTGCTTTAAATCCTTTTTAATTATAATTCACATAGAGATATAGTGGGTTAGTTAATTAGGGCGTCTTGCTTAATTCAATCATCTGTGGATTTAAGTGAGTATGTGTATTATGCATCGAGAGGTGGTTTTATCTGTTTTAGTGTTCTTGATTAACAATTCAGGATAGAGAATAATTGATGAGAAGTGTGTTAACTTAAATGAAGCAATAAGTGAAGTTGTGATTTTAAATCTCCGTAATCTTAATTTAACTAGTGGTAATTAGAATTAGTTTACTTATAAATTGAAATTCATTCGTTTAAATAAGATTGAGTTGGTTACGGGTTAGTACTTGGTGATTTTTATTAAATAATTCCTCGTGGGAACGATACTCTACTTTCACTTTATTACTTGTTGACCATGTATACTTGCGTGTTGTGCGTAATTAGATTTTACCCAACAGCTATAAATTGATAGATGGTCTTTAATGACTTGATGATTATAGCTTGATGCTATAAAGAGAGGGTGGGACGAAATAGTATGAAACAAACTCACGAGGAGTTATAAAGTATGAGATATGAAAAATTCGTATCGAGCAAAGAGCAAGTTAAGAGTGAGATAGAGTTAAGTGGGATTTCAATTGAGGACACATGTGAGGGCTGAGTTGTACAAACCTTTGTATGGGCGGAGGCTTTGTGCTCACGCTCGGTTCCTCACAGTGATAATCATTGGAATGTTCGTATCGCGCTATCGATATGCTTATGGTGAGAAGGTGATTCTTTTCTCATATCGTATTTGATAGTTAGAAACTATTAAGATTAAGTTAAAGAATATTAAGATTAGGCGCGAGTTCTTAAAACTCATGCTTATAGTATGTTTGGGACTCATAGTCGTATGCATGTTTTTGAGCCCCTAAGCGTATGGACAGTCCCTAATTGGTTCTTGGACTACATATTGCTAGGACAAGCTCCTAAACTCATACTGTGATAAGTTCCTGAACTTCCAAGGTGTGGTACGTTTGATGGACTATATTGGGTATAGATATGTTATATATCAAAGATTGAAGAAATTTTGGTATAGTAAGCATTGATGGTGTTGAAGATTGATAGAATGAAACAATGAAGCGAAAATTAAAGTTGATGGAGAAACATGGATTTTCTAAATCTTTCACTTTGGTTTTCTTGAAAAATATTGGATCAGATGATTGAACCAATGAGTTTTAAAAAATAATACTACTATTCGTATGTCTATGCTATTTGTTTCAGCTAAGACAAAAATGATTTGAAAATTTTCAAAATGTATTTTTGGACCATGTGCATCATTTAATATGGTGTAGAAAATGGTAAATGATGGAGTCATCAATACAATCGAACCTAGTGATGGTTGTGATCAAAAGGTCGTCAGCCCACTATGGTATGGTGTAATATGACAAAGTCATAAAATGACAGAATCCTCAAGGTACTACTAATTTGGTACGGTATCATGACGTCATAAAAGAATTTTTGATTTTCTTCTAATTTATGAAGAATGTCAATTAAGTTGTCTAAATTATTTCGATTAATGTCCGAGTTGTTGAAAATCTAAGCTAATCAATTCGACTAGGCGACTGTCAAAAAATATTTATGGAATTCAAGTATTCTTGAGTATTTATGCCAAACCAGATTGTTCTGGTACAGATTCAGATATTGAAAGGCTGAGGTGAACAACCCTATAAAGGGGACATGTTTTCAGAGACAATGGTTCCAAGTGTGACGCATATAGTCGTTACGGTGTGCTACGTTTGTGCACAACGTAGTGGTACGATAGGTTGATCACCTATAGTACTTGTAGATGGTGTTTACAGTCTTTGTGATTGATAAGTATTCTGTGGAAAGGGTTTACAGTGTGAAGGATTTTGTTGAAGCAATAGTAAACCTAGAGAAGAGTTCACGATCTTGTGACCCCTCAGTATAATTTGGAATCAAAGTTATTCATACGACTTCCCAATTATTGAAAGATTGTGGAAGATTCTTAATCTTTTGAAAGGTGAATGTGGTAAGGAGGATATTCCTTACAAAAAAGAAGGTTGTAGAATGCAACATGAATAATGATTGAATTGAGCAAGCTATAAAAATTCCGAGAAATGAAATTCTAAAAGAGAAAGATGAAGTTATTTAAAAGAATATGTAATCTTCAAAAAGGGCCGAGTAGAGAGGTTTCGGTGATTTTGAGGACATAATCTTTATAAGGGGGAGAGGATGTGATAACCCAAATTTTCAAAAATTATTAAAATAAGAATTTAGTAAATAAAATTCTTATTATAAGATATGTTAGGTTTGAATAAGAATATATATGTGCCATATAGTTTGAAATTTGTGTTTTGGTGGAAAGAAATTTTAATTTTATATGTGATTTTTATAGTTGATTAGACTATTCAAGAAAATAGAGTTCTAACATGAAGTTTAATCTCTAAATCAGTGAAGGAGTGAGTAATTGATGTTGGTTAACTAGTATGACAAGTTAGCAATTTAAAAGCATGTTCAAAGTATATATAAGTTTAGATTATGGTTCTATAATAGCAGAACTTGTCTTCGTCTCGAACTTATTGGTGGCACAATTTGCACCACTTCGAGCTAAGACCGGTATGAATCTGTAGGTTTGCGTTTCTACTCTAGATAGGTTTGTGTAATCCCAACCCTAGAATCTCAGATAGTAAGGAGCTCATCATGTAGTAAAAGTCATAATTGGTGATTAAGTTGTCCATGAACGGATTAAGTTAGCAAAACATGATTTTAATGAGAATTAATTAATTAACCCGAATAAATATTCGTTAATTAAGTTATACTACGTAAGATAATAATTATAAGCCTTGGGTGGCAATGGCGTGATAGTAAATTGAATAAAAAGGATTAATTCACTTAAATAAGATGGTGAAAGTGAATTAATATACACGTGTTTAACATAAAGAAAATGAAATGAATATGTTATTTTAATATATTACATGGTATGGTAATAAATGAAAGGAGTTGATAGTTGAAAGATGTAATGGATAATAAGTGGAGAGGACCGATATGTTTATATTAAAAAATTTGTTGGAGATGGATATATTAAGTAATATATTCGGATGTGGCTAACGAAATTATTTTGGGACAATTTATGGGAAAAAGGAATTGAAGAATTATAATATAATAATTAATTTTTTACATACTAATTATTCTAAGGAGATGGCTATCTTAAATAAAGGTGTTATGCGTATAAAAATTCATAAAGCCTAGTATAATAGTTCTACATATTATAAGTTTGCAATTATTTAAATTAAACTAAATTATTTATCATTAAGGTAAAGTGTGACACACAAACTTTATATTAAAGGAATATTAAAATAATGTGGAATTGGGTTAAAGCCAAACGTGGCCTAGACCCCAGTATTTTCTAAGTGCTGAGACTGTATTATAATAAACTTGAGTTATATAACTCTAGTAAGCTTGTATAAATGAGCCTTGTGTGGCATGAATATTAAAGTTAAAACAACTGAATGTTTAACTGGAATTATTAAAGAAAAATTATTTGTAAGGAAATAAATAATGGATATTAATTAATCATTGTGGTACTTATCTTTGAATAAATAATATGTGTGATGGAAATAATGGGTCTAGAGTACCCCACTGAATTGAATATTATAGTCCAATTTAAATATTATTTGGATTAACCCAATGAACATGAGGTATATGATTACATGTATTGGTGTATATTTAAAGTACTAGTATACTTCAATATTTGAGGGTGCACATATTTTTATATGTGAATATGTACCCATAACTTAATATAGTGTAGTAATATTGAGTAATTAGAATTGACTTAATGAATCAAAAATGAAGTAATGTTAGTATGCGGTGGTCCAAATTGGTAGTGCAGAATAAATAAAATGCTTGTCCCATATTCATAGTCTCAATTATTATATCAGCCATATAATAGGCCAATGGCCTATCCTCCTCTCTATTGCGTATAAACAGAAAAATGAATCATTGCTATAAGAATGGCTGGGGAAGGAGTTGATAATAACTTTCCACCAACTCTCTCTTAACTGATGGCTTCTCCTTCTTCCCGTTAGTTTAATTCTTGGGGCAAAACCCAACAATTGGTCCATGATTTCTCTATAAATGGAGACTTTTTACTTTTTAGACAAATTCTTAAGATTTCTATAAGTTACAATTAGAGAGAGAGGTTCGCTATGAGAATTGAAAGGAAATTCTATGAAATCAGAAGAAGAAGAAGAAGAAGAAGAAGAAGAAGAAGAAGAAGAAGAAGAAGAAGAAGAAGAAGAAGAAGAAGAAGAAGAAGAAGAAGGAGTTTGACAAGCATTTTATTCTAAGCTACGAAGAAATCAACCCAATTCTAATTTTTAGTTTATATTGTCTCAAAATAATTTCTCTATGATTAGATTTTGAGTAGATGAATGGTGTACAAATTATATTTTTGCACTCTTGAGTATGACTAATCTGTTTTATAGAATATACAATCAATTTTAGAGTAATTGAATTCATGAAAATATGTTAAAGAAGTGGGATTGGGTGTTGGTAGTAATGTATTGCTTTGGTTTGAATTGGAATCAAAATTAGTGAAGTCACTACGTAAATTGTAAATTAATGATAGATTATGTTAGCCCTCTAAGAAATGAAAAGAACTTAAGTTGAATGAATTGAAATGGATGAAAAACTAACTCGTTGTGAAAGATTTTGCTAAGTGTGTAAAAATATGAAAATTGGCATTAATTTGGAAATTTGAGTATTTAGATTTGTTGTTAAAATAATTCATATTGTCAGAATTACTTTAAGTGTGTTTGGTATTGAGTTAATAGAATTTATAGAATCTATGTTTGTCTAATTTGAATCTAGACTGAAGAAATTGGAAAGTTTTGGATAAAACAGAGTTTAAGTCGATATTAGAAATCATTTTTTGGTGTCCGAATATATGCAATATTGATTATGGCGTCATTTGACCATTTGTCTTGATTCTTATTTGGTGCCCAAGACAATTATAATAGCAACCCATGCCTAAATGGCAAACATACCCAAAAAGGAATTTTCATTTGTTCAGCCTAGGGAATGTATAAACTACCTCCATAAATGATTATAGTAAGTATACAGCATGTAATGAGTTGATTCTAGCAGATTATAATCCTGAAGTGATACTATAATGCGTGAACTTAGAAAATTTTAAAATGTTTAACTCATTTGTCATGAGAAATGAAGATGTCGTTTAAATGATAAGTCTTGTGTGGTCAAGCATATTCAATCATGTTTTAAAGAAAGTTTTCAAAAGAGGGACAATACTAATTATGTGTAAATGAGTTTGATACATATGAGCATGTGTATTAAGGGTTGTTCGGCATCCTTATATCGTTTAACGGTTAATATAGCTAGTCCCTTGTTGAATGAACCTATTTAGTCTTGATTAAAGAGTTTTGAAAAGGAAGTTGTATGCTTGATTCGAGTTTTATCTCAAAGTCTGTTGTAAATACCTGAGATGGTGCTCAACTTGGTCCATATACTTTTGAACATGTTAATCCTAGTTGTGTCAAGAAATACAAAAGAAACTAAAAGTTTTAGAAGTTAACCTCAACGTTAACAAGTGAGGGAACACAAATTTGTTCTAAACCCTATCTTTATGTGTTTATATAGTGTTCAAAGGTATTAGTGTGCTAACAAGAAAACTGGATCCTCAAAAATTTCAGTTCTTGTTTTGGCAGAGAGTAGCGCTGCCACGCCACTCCGAAGCCTATTTTTAGCGCGGTCGCGCCGTGTTGAAGAGTGGTCAAGAACAATTTATTAACTGTCTAAGACTTTAGAGCATGTCTATATATATTAATTAAAGACTGTAAAAGATGAAATAAGATTGTTTCGAAAGAATAAGCATGAGAGTGGAATGGACTAGCAACATAGCTATCCTAAGAGTATATTGAAGAAGTGAAATGAAACAATGTAAAATTTATTATTTCATTGAGAATATATGAATATGTATGACTGATGGGTATAAATCCATGATTATACGATTGTGTATGAATACACGAAGTGAAGATAACGATAAGCAGTTAAGTTGTAGTTGATAATCCACGAGCCATAAAAGTCTTTCAGTTCCTATTTGCTCTACAATATTGATTAATTTATGCTATGATATGGAATGTTAAATTATATATGAAATGCATATGAGATATGTATGAAATGAATTATGTTATGCCATGAAACGTGGAAATGTCTATGAGATATGTATAAGATTGAAAGTAAATCTATAACTCTGTGTTTTAGAAGATAATCTCTATACTTGCTATGTGAGAAGCAGCATGCGTATCGAGTTTAAATGATTATGATTTTATAAAATGCACCTGATATTATGTGTTATGTGATGCATGAACACTATTAGAATTGTTGGGCTATCGAGCTCACCCTTGCAAATAACCACTTTTGCATGTTAAGGACTCACGGTAAATTTACGCTCTACTTGATTGATAGAGTTCAATAATATCACAAGAGGATTGATTTGTTTACCTGAAGTTAAAATCTCGAACCATATTTTAGGTTTTAGATGATGTACTTGTTAGTTGTTTAACTCTTGTAGAGTTGTAAAGTCGTACAATTTGACACATAAAGAACATCGAATTAAGATGTAAATTTTATAATGTAACTCTGATGAATCGAAGCATAGAATACATTTGATTCAGAGATATGTAAATGATGAAGGTTGTGATCCAGGGAAATGAATAAAGAATTCAGAAATGTTTTAATTATTTAGCATCTTATTAAGTATAACATCGAATATGATGTAAAAACAAGAATGGTTAATGATCAAGATCTGGAATTGACTTTTGAAGGTTTTGGGATCGATTTATATATCCTTGAAACAGAATGAATATATTAATTAGTATCAAAGTTAAAGTTGTATTCATTAAATTATGAATGGAAGTTGTTAATAGTTGGACAAAGATAGTATCGTGGCGCACCAGGTCTGAGGTAATGGATACCCTAATTTGGGGGCGTTATATGACGTGAAGGTCGCTAAGTTATTACATCTTATTGCAAATACGACTTGTAAAAGTGGACTTTGAAGTAGGCACTGCAGCGCTGATTGAAGGCTAAACACAGGCGCTACAGCGTTGTCCTTAAATCAACCTAAGAAATAATGCTCACCTGCAAATGCCAAGCCACTTATTAGACGTCACAACTAACAATGCATCAAAATAAACTATTACAAACCAAATAACTCGCTACTCTAACCCATACTACTACAAACACCAAAATATGATAACATACCAATTTACTACACATATGAAAACTAAACAGAGTATACTAAAAACTAACATTAAAATTCCATTCACCACACCTGGCTTGACTTATATGAAATTCATACCAAACGCAAGAATATAGCATCATGCAAACCAGTTAGGTAATACTTAATAGATAAACCAATACTAACAAAAAACATACTCAAATCTATGTTAACATCTATAATAGATGAGATGCACTATGACCAAGATAAGAAACAAAGAAAAACAAAAAAAATTGATACTGAGATGGGGTTGCCTCCCCACCAAGCGCTTGTTTTGAAGTCTTTGACTTGACTATTCCCCCGGCTCATACCGGGTCACCAAGTGAAATGGAAGTTATTTGACGATCGACATCGCCGCTCCAATAATGTTTAAGGCGTTACCCATTTATTTTGAAAGTTCTGTCAGAGTGTGGGTCTTCAACCTCAATCGCACCATGTGGATATGCCTTCGCTATTTTGAACGGCCCCGACCATCAAGACTTCAATTGACCGGGAAATAGTTTCAATCGAAAGCTAAAGAGAAGCATTTTTTGCCCCAGCTCAAACTCTCTTTCAACTATCTTTTTATCATGCCACCACTTCATTTTTTCATTGTACAACTTTGCATTTTCATACGCTTGGAGCCGAAACTCGTCTGATTCATTAAGTTAGAACAGTCTTTTCTCACCCGATGCATCCAAATAAAAGTTGAGCTTTTGAATCGCCCAATATGCACTGTGCTCCAACTCGATAGGGAGATGACACGCCTTACCATAAATAAGCCTATACGGAGACATTCCGATAGGCGCTTTGTAGGCAGTGCGATACGCCCACAATGCGTCATCCAGCTTCTTAGACTAGTTCTTCCGGTTAGGATTCACAATTTTCTCTAAAATCCTATTGACTTCTCTATTTGATACCTCTGCTTGTCCACTTGTTTGTGGGATATATGTAGTGGCAATTTTATGGGAAACCTCATATTTAGCAAGAAGGGCTTCAAAGTACTTGTTGCAGAAATACGAGCCCTCGTCACTAATAATTACCCGAGGTGTGCTGAATTGAGTAAAAATATTCTTTCTCGAGAAATTAAGCATGACCTTGGCATCGTTAGCAGGCAAAGCTACGGCTTCTGTTAGTTGATTTCACAATCAACAATTTGTGCCAGCATACACAGTCAGCAAGTAATAAAGTGGTAAAGTAAAGTGTCGTACCCACAAGGAATACCAATTAATAAACTCCAACTACTAGTACTTTATCAATTCAATTTTATTTAAACAACTGTAATTTGTGATTTTCTAATTAATAAAACTAAAATTAACTAATTAAAACTATCTTACTTTAGAAATTGATTCAAATAAATAAAAGTTAAGACTACAATATCCCCAATTATGTAATACAAACAAATTATCAAGTTCCTCCAGTTATTGCTTCACCTGAATTGTTAACAGGAATTCTGGTTGTTAAAAGCCCTTTTCCAAGTGATCAAATAACATTATTTAATTCAATTGATTCTGCGATATCCCTATGCAAAATAATAAAAGTAAATCTATTCAGTCCTAATTCCCAATTGTTACATGCAGTGAAAAGAGATATTCATATTCAATTCACAACCCTAATTATTTATCTTATGCAATTAATTAAGCATACATGTTATCACATTCAATTATAACCCTAGATTTCATCTCTCGAATTCATCTAGTGTAACATAGTAATTATTGGCCAAATAATTCTTCAATAAACACAAAACATGATAAACAATTCAATTTGACTGAAATAACTGGATTAAACTGAATAATCAATTCAAAAACATAAAAGGTTCAATTTGTAGTCTTAATGGAAAAATTAGTTCATACTGGAAAATAAGAATAGAAAACCCATCAAAATCATCTTAATAGAATTACAAAACTGAAATATAGAAGAAGAAAACTCTAAAATAAGTCCTCCAATCTTCAACTTGAATTCCTTTTCACGATTCTTTGTTGCTCTAAAAAAATAGTCTTCAACTCTGATTTTTTTTCTTTCCACGCGTTTCCTTCCTTAAATACATCTTTTCTTTTTAGACTCCTATTCACCATCAACTTCTTCCCCCAGACGCGCCCTGATCAGGTCCCTATGTGCCTCATCGCCCCGGCGCTGGGATTATTGTTAAATGTAGCACCCCAGCGCTAGCCAAATTCCACAAATCTACGATTTTGCCATTAATAATGCTTAAATTTCCTTCTAATCTCTGCTTAGCCTCAAACTACAAAATAATAATAAAAACACATAAAAACTATCCTAAAAAACTTTAAAACATCAATAAATCAAGTCCGAACATATCCAATTCAAAGGTATATTACCCATTCATCAGCTTCCACATATTTGGATACATAGCCCACAGCGACTAGTATATACAGATTGTTGTAAGAGAACAAAAACAGGCCCATGAAGTCAATGCCCCAAACATCAAACAGCTTTACCTCAAGAATATTCTGTAGAGACATTTCATGCCTTTTTGAAATGGTTCCTACTCTCTGGCAATTATCGTATCGCGATACATATAGATGAGCATCGTTAAACAGAGTCGGCCAATAGAAACCTAATTGGAGCACCTTAGCTGATGTTCTTTGCCCACCAAAATGCCCTCTATAGTTAGATGCATGACAATGATAGAGCACACCCTCAATTTCTCTTTTAGGCGGACATCTTCATAGAATTTGGTCTGCACATTATTTGAACATGAATGGCTCATCCCAAAGATAATGTTTCGCATCATTCAGGAATTTCTTCCTCTGCTGAAAGCTCATGTTAGGAGGTAGCACATTACAAGTAACATAATTAGCACAGTCTGCATACAACGACGCTACACTGTGAACCACATACAACTGCTCATCCGGGAAGAAGTCATTGATATCTGTCTCATTTTCCCCCGAGTGAGTTTGGTTTTCCAATCTCGATAAGTGATCCGCAACTTAGTTTTTAGTTCCTTTTATATTAAGAATCTCCAAATTGAATTCTTTGAGGAGAAGGACCCATCTAATCGACATTGGTTTGGCATCTTTCTTAGAGATTAGATATTTGATTGTCGAATGGTCAGTATACATAATGACTTTTGTTCCGATGAGATATGAGCGAAACCTATCAAAGGCATATACTATTGTCAGAAGCTCTTTCTCATTAGTGGTGTAATTAAGTTGAGCATCTGTCAAGGTTTTACTAGCGTTGTATATAGTGTGAAACACCTTGTCCCTCCATTGTCCCAACACTGCCCCAATAGCATAATCATTGGCATTGCACAGTAGTTCAAAAGGGAAGGTCTAGTCAGGAGCTGAGACGAGTCTCTCCTTTAACAGTGTAAATTCTCATAGGCATGCCTCGTCAAACTTGAAAAACACGTCTTTTTCCAATAAGCTATAGAGCGACTTGGTAATTTTAGAGAAATATATCTTTGATGAACCTCATGTAAAATCATGCGTGCCCCAGAAAACTCCTTATTCCTTTCACTGATGATGGCGGTGTAAGATTATCAATAACATCAATTTTTGCTTTGTCTACTTCAATCCCACTAGCAGACACTCTATGCCCCAAAATAATCCCCTCTCTCGCCATGAAGTGGCATTTCTCCCAATTTAAAACCAGGTTAGCCTCCATACATCTTTTCAAAATTGCAATCAAATTTTGTAGACAGTCCTCAAAAGATCTCCTGAAAATAGAGAAATCATATATAAACACCTCGAGTGTGTGTTCCACCATATCAGAAAAAATGGACATAATACAACACTGGAATGTTACAGGAGCATTACATAGCTCGAAAGACATTTTCCGGAAGGCAAAGGTCCCATATGGACATGTAAATGTTGTTTTCTCCTGATCTTCAGGCGCTATAGCAATTTGATTGTAACACGAGTATCCATCTAGAAGATAATAGAATTCATGTCTGGCGAGTCTATCAAGCATTTGGCCAATGAAGGGCAGAGGGAAGTGATCCTTGCATGTGGACTTGTTCAATTTCCTATAGTCCATACATACCATCCATCCAGTCACCGTGCGTGTGGGAATAAGCTCATTGTTCTCATTAGACACCACTGTCATGTCGCCCTTCTTTGGCACACATTGTATTGGACTAACCCATAGATTGTTAGAGATCGGGTAGATAATGTCTGCATCTAGCAACTTGATTATTTCCTTCTTGACCACCTCCTTCATAATGGGGTTCAACCACCTCTGATGTTCAATAGAAGGCTTAGACCACTCCTGGAGGAGAATTTTGTGCATGCAGGATGAAGGACTGATACCCTTTATATCTGAAATAGAACTTGAAGGAGCTTCTCTTCCTATGCCTCATCTAAAGATGCAGAAACTATAATTGGCAAGGTGGATGATTCACCTAGATAGGCATACCGCAAATGGCTCAATAAAGGCTTTAGATCAAGGACATGTGGTTCTATAATTGAGGGTTGTGACTTGGAGGTAGATGTTTCTTGATCATTCAAAGATTCAAACTGTCACTGGAACTGTTTCAATCTTGGGGATGCATCCAACCACTTAGCATACTCGAGATAAGTAGGCTCCTCCATATTACTTGCACTAGTTAAAGTGGCCTAAAGGGAGTCAGATAGGCAATTTTCAGAGAATACTTCACGCACAGCTTTGTCAATCACATTGACTCAGAAGCAATCTTTAGAGGCACTGGGGTACTTTATAGACCTAAAAACATTAAAAGTTACTTCATGGTCTTGTGCTTTCATTATGAGTTCCCCTTTATTCACATCTATCAATGTCCTGCCCGTTGCTAGATATGGTCTGCCTAAGATAATAGGGACCTCCTTATCCTCCTCGAAGTCCAGAATAATAAAATCAATGGGGAAGATGAACTTGTCCACTTTGACAAGAACGCCTTCCACAATCCCCTTTGGATAAGTGGTGGATCTATTGGTTAGCTGCAGAGTCACACTGGTAGGCTTGGACTCATTCAACCCTAACTTCTTATAGATAGATAGGGGCATCAGATTGATGCTAGCTCCTAAGTCACATAGGGTTTTTCCGATGAACTGATCCCCAATAGTGCAAGGTATAGTGAAGCTCCCAGGGTCTTTCAACTTAGGTGGAAGCTTGTTCTGCAAAATTGCACTACATTCCTTCGTAAGTGCAACTGTCTCATAGTCCCTCATTTTCCGCTTCTTGGACAAGATCTCCTTCATGAATTTTACATAGCTGGGAAATTATTCCAAAGCCTCTGCAAATGGGATATTGATATGAAGTTTCTTGAAAACTTCTAAGAACTTCGAGAATTGTTTATCAAGCTTTTGTTTCTAAAGGTGTTGGGGAAATGGTAACTGTTGTTGTGACAGCCCCGAATCCAGGTCCTAATCACCTCGGATCCGGTTCGATCATTTATACAACTATTACTATTTTTGCGGAAGATATAAACATAAATTGTTTATACATTACATTACACACTATTCCCCAAGGTCGAGTAACCTTAACTTAATACACATTTCATAACTTACTTGACTTACAATAACATTATATACATTACTATTACAATTCTAACTACAAACGTAAACTAAAAGTCGGGCCCATCTTGAACCTTTCCTTGATCCGACGTATTCACCTTAATCTGCAATGTTTTATCATGATATAGCAAGGGTTAGCATAAGGATTGCCCAACAAGTTTAAATTCAACAATATAACGATATATCATGATTGAAATTATTTGAATAATTGGCTGGCTATAATTCAACAATACAATTGTGAACTAAGCAGAACAAATTTATGGCTGAACAAGTATTATACATGAACAAATATATCTGAACCAACTGGTAATGAAGGTGATCAGCCTTTTATACCTGACTTATACATGCAATATGTACAGAGTACAATTATACATGGCAATCAGCAATGATTAACCATAAGCTTATCCGAATGAAACACTCTTAGTGGAGTTAAGTAAAACAAACTTGCTTGAACAGTTGATTATCGCTACGCAATTTATATCGCCTTATCCGAAGACCTAATATTAGTAATATAGATCTCCAATATTAGAATTTAATACTATAATGTATATATATATATATACATACATAGAATAACCTAAACACATATAACACATAACCCTATCAGTCTATAACACACATAAGACTCGGTATCAAGTCAAACTATTGTAGTCTGAGTTGAACCCGACACAATTCTAACATCCTGACGGTCTAGTCGGACTTTTATCGAGTCTAAGTTTAATTAAACTCTGACTTAACACTTAACAATTAACTTAAATAATTTTATTAACAGTTAAAACATTTATTGAAGTCTCGTAATAATTTTTAAATAATTATTACCATTTATCGTGTATTTTCAATCATTATAAATGTATTTAAATGAATTAAATACCACAATATTCCTTTATCATTAATATTTATTTATTATCAAATATTAATGAAATACATGTCATAATATTATAATATATCAAAGTATTTTTAGTACCTTAAAATCATTTAAATATGATTTTTAAACACTTAAATTCATTATCCTAGAATTACTATTAATATTAAAATATTAATATTTTCATAACAAAATATCAAAAGTTATATTTTATAACTTAAAATATTTTTATAATACTTAAATCATTTTTATTATGATTTATAAACCATTAATTCTATTTTTCCTTAATTTATTTAATATAGTTATTAAATAAACTAATTATCATTAATATTGATTAATTAATGAAATTTATTCCAAAATATTAAAAGTCACTTAAAATAACTTAAAATATTTTCTTTTACCATAATATTATTTTTCATGATTTTTCATGTATTAAAATCATTTTTAAAACATTTATTTAATATTAGAATTAAATAAATTAAATACCATTTATATTCCAAAAATATTAAATATTTATGAAATATACTTAAAATAATTAAAAACTATTTTTCAGAATTTAAAATAATTTTTCAGAATTTATTTTGTATTTTTAATAATTAAAAACTATTTTTATCTATTTTTAATTAATTTCTGAAAAATAATAATAATAAACTGTTGCTAAAGGGCCCTATAGCAACAGACCCGTCGCTATAGGTGTTCTTGAGTGTTCTTGAGCTGCCCAGAACGTTCATACGCACTGTGCAACTAGGTAGGTTTGACCGGATATGATTCGCAATACCAACTTGATTTTGGCTAACTAAGACTCTTATCATGTTGTAGAAATGTACTACTACAATAACAAACCATCATCTAGATCATAACACAACATCACAGCAAGATCTAAGCTAGCTAAATGTATGACAACGATGTTCTTCATTTTCTGGGTTTTCCAGAAAATGAAAAACAAACGTGGGTGCTACTTTGATCATTTTAATATCCACATCCCCAGTTTTTTTTGTGTAATATAGTGGGTTAATCTTGTAGAACACATGACAGAGCATAATGACATAACATCAGATCATAAATACATCAACACATACGTAAGATCAAGGCTGGTCAAATTCTGACAAAAAACTCGACTGATGAAGATCTGGGTTTTCCAGAAAACCTTCATCAAGCAGTTTGGTCAACTACGTTTGACCATATATTTCTACGTTCCTTTTACAGATCTGGGTGCTCTAAGGACATATATATGTACTAATCATGACAGACTACAATAATCAAACAAACAAATGACTATAACATTTAACATAAGTAAGATCTGGAGCCCAGAAAATGGTTGTCAGAGTTTCTGGAAAATCTGGGTTACCCAGAAACCAGACTTTGTGTTCGGTCAACGCTGTTTGACCGATCATAACATTCGATCTACACATGATCTGGACTTGATTCAAGAGCCAGATCAGAGTCCTTACAACATACTTCAAGTAGAAACTCTTAAAACACATAAAAGATTAACAAGAAAGGATCTAGAGCCCCTGACATTAGGCTGTCAGGCCTTATTTTAAATTTTTTTTCCAGATTTCTTAAAATGTTAGATCCGAGCACTTTGATGTTATGGATCTATGATCCAACAACCCTGTAAGACCCCAACTTTTATAAATAAAGATGAATTTTCTATAAATATCATTTTTGAATATTATGGAGTAAATTTGATATAATGTTATAGTTGTGGGTAATATTTATAAATTTTACAAAGTACGCAAGTTGTTATATAATATTTGATTGGTCAGGAATATTCGCTTTAACAGAAATATTAGTAAACGACATAATCATTGGTGGACCCTAGCGAATGTAATTATTGTCGAATTGAGAAAACGACAAAAATACTTTATGAAAATAACGGCGGAAGTTTTACAGTTAACTGTTGAAACACCCGGTGTTAAAAGTACACTAATACGCGTGGTTGCATAGTAGCACACGGTATTGATTATTGATGCTTATGTGAGAAGTCACTCAGTTTTGTTCAATTATTGCTACAGTAATTGCTGCATAGTTATCTCACTCTTGTTTTATTATTTATATATATATATATATATATATATATATATATATATAAGTTTATATTATATATATAGTAATAGTGGGTGTGTGCAGTATTGTGTATGATTGTGTGTATACGTGTGGGAGAGGGAAAGTGTGGTTGATGGCTTAAAGTTGGGTGGAGTAGTGTTGATATTATAGTATTATATATATATATATATATATAATAGATATTGCATGTGGAGATTGACTAATGGGGGAAGTAATATTTGGATTCACAGAAGGAAAGATAAGTTAGTGGAGGGAGTATAGTGATTAAATGTCACAAAGTCTTGGGTGGATGTTGATGGATGTTGGTTTTGGTGGAAAAAATGCCATATAAGGCATGTGTTGAATATATATATATACGTATTATATTTTTTTTGTTTTGTTTTACTTGATAATTGATTTCAGCTGAAGGCATCCGTGAATTGTTTTTATAGCATCCGTGAATTATTTTTCAAATAGTATCCCTTCAATTCTCCTATAAATAGAAGCTCATTCCTTCATTATTTTCTTACGAATTCATTGAAACTCTAGAGAGAGAATTTATAAAGAAACTATAGAAAAGTATTCTACTACTTCCCTACTCTTATATTCAGTTTATTTTACGGTAAGGGATATTATTTCTTTTGGTATTCATGAAGAGAACTTCTGTTATTCTATTCTTTATTATTCTCATTGAATAACCAAAGATATCATGACTACCCTATACTTGGTGACATTCTTCTATGATTAAAAGTCTTTATTATTTTCTATTGGAATATCATATGTATGCGTGCGTTTACTGCCTTATTCCGGTTCCATCTTTATTATTTTTTCTCGTTGGAATATCACATGCATGCGTTTTACTGGGACATGGTTCCGCTTTTTATTATTCTGCTTGGAACATCCTGCCAGTGCAATTTTTTGCCTCGACTGGTTCCGTTACTTATTATTCTGTTGGATTAACCTGTCTATGCGAAGTACCGCATGCATGGTGATTTCTTTTGTTATTCCATTCTTGATTATACTTAGTTGGTTAAAACTTTGACTTCTATACTCCATGAAATTAGTGGAATATCCATGATATTTGCATTTCATCCAGTATCTTTTCATGGAAATATTCTTCTAAGCATTCTTGAATTTTACTCTACAAAGCAGTATCATGTTGACAATTTGGACGTTATTAGTTCGTGGATAAATTATTTCTTGAACTTGTTTTATTGAATTCTTATATCATTGTCAGCATCCTCATGTTTATATGTTGTTGAAAGTCATCTGTGGCCTATAATGCATAGATGGACTTGGTATGATTATGACCAGGGAATATTCGATGTAATCATGACCGTAATGTTACAAATGATGTGGTAAAAGTCCTCATTGGCCGTAGTGCATTGATGGACAGTTGTTGGAATGATCATGACCATTAATGAATACACAAATATTCTTGGCCCGTAGTGCATGGATAATTGTGGTCGTGATACTAATGAATATCCTTGGCTGTAGTGTAGGGGTGATTCGGTGATGTGGATTATTTATTAAGCTGAGTCTCAGCGATAAAAGTGTTGAAAAACCTTTTAAATCATAAAAGATAGTAGATTTTATTCTCTACTTGACTCTTTTAATGGATTGCTTGTTCCGCTGCAATTAAACTTGATGTTGTTATATTTTATCAGTTTAACACTGTTGAAGGCTAACGATAATTTATTCTGCATTATCTTAGTCATAATATTTCTTACTGGGCTAGTTGAGCTCACCCTTTCTTTCACTGTTCTCTTCAGTAAATGAGAACATAGCAGGGACTAGTCGGGGAAAGGAGTGACGGTCTAGAGGATAGCATTAGTAGTCCTCACTATTCTATGAAATAGTGTGTTAATAATTATAATGAGGACTCCTTTTGAGTTTGTATAATCTGTAGTAGACAATAATTGTATTTAAACTCACAGTTATGTTTTATCGTATTGTACACGACAGTTGTATTAGTAAGTTGTATTTGTATTTTGTACCATGTATTTGACGACCCAAGATGGGTGATGTATACCTAATTTTGGGGGCGTCATAGTTGCTATCAAAGCTTAGGGATATGATCCCTAGCTAAGATGTGAGAATAGAACTAAGAGGGGAGAGACGGGGAATTCTTTCGCTAGTATGACCTACCTAAGTTTATTTGGTATTTGATTGGTCGGTCAGAGTATATGGATAATATGTTACATGTCAATTAACTTTTGTTTTGTGGCAGTATCTAAAAATGACATCCGAGAATGTTGAGAATAGCAATGGAGCACAGGCGACCGTTGATTCACCACATATCAATAATCAGGATAATGTGCATCAGGAAGGCAACAATCCTCATGCAAACAACAACACTGACCAAATGATGAATGATGGATTATTCGGAGGCTTTATGCAATTCATACAACAAAGAAAGCGAGGCGGCTCTGTCCAAAATGTAGGTGGAAACACCGGAAACTCTCGGCGGTCACCGCTAAACAGCTTCAAGGAGTCGGGACCATCGAGTTTAAGGGAGAGCCAAAACCACTTATGGCGGAAGCATGGATAAAGTAGATCACCAAGATATTTGATGTCTTGGGATGCTCAAGGAGCAAAAGGTTCCATTCTGCCGCCTTTATGTTGCGTGGAGAGGCGATTCTTTGGTGGGAATCGGTAAACGTACTCAACTGCGCGTCTTCAAGATGTCTTGGGAAAAGTTCAAGAGTTGTTCAATGACAAATACTTTCCTAAAAGTATTCGTCACATGAAGGAGGTGGAGTTTATCAAATTGGAGCAAAACAATATGGCCAGTGTAACACGATACGAGACAAAATTTGCGAGTTATCCCGATTTCGTCCCCACTTGGTGGATAATGAAGAGAGAATGGCGCGAATGTTTTTAAGAGGTTTGAAGTCGGGAGATACATCAACATCTTATTTCTCATAAACCGTGTTTTGTATTCGATGTTGTAAATAGGGCTCCGATTGGTGGAGCGCGATAACGAGTCAACGCAACCAAAAGAGAGCGGTAAATACAAATGATAATACCGGTGAGAAGCGATCATCGAAGCGGTGACAACAAGCGTGGAGGGAATCAATAGGCGAAATGGTAACCACTTCGGTGGTAATCGAGGCCAAAACAATAAGAATGGACATTTCAAGAAGAGGAGATTCAACAATGATGGAAAGACGTCACACCAAAGACCAAGCAGTTAAGGAAGGAGAAAGACCACCTATCATATGCTTCAAATGCGGAGGGGAGGGACACATCAGTCCAAATTGCGCGATGCCGTCCAAAGCATGTTATAATTGTGGAAGAGAAGGTCACTTAGCCCAATTTTGTCGTTCACCAAAGACAAATTCAGCTAGGATGGAGAACGTTTGTTATGACCTCCCAGAAAGCAAGGAACCCGAATGAGGTCATCACGGGTAAGCTTATCATAAACTCTAGCGAAGTCTATACTTTATTTGATACCGGTTCTACCCATTCTTTTATTTATCCTACTTGCGCTCAACGATTAAATTTGACTCCGGAGAAATTAGATTTTGACTTATCTGTGGAAACTCCATTGGGAGAAACCTTCATTACATCCACTGTTTATAAGTCTTGTTTGGTTCAAATCGGTACCCTCATATTACCTGTCGATCTTATTTCATTGAAAATACTTGCATTTGACGTGATTCTAGGGATTGATTGGTTAACTACTTATCATGCAAAACTTGATTGTTTTCGTAAGGTTGTTAGCTTTCATATTCTTAATCAACCTATTATGTGAATTCAAGCGACCAAACCATTAAAATCAATCACGGTCATCTCAAGCCATAAAGCTATTTGTTTATTAAAAAAAGCGGATGTCAAGCTTTCTTAGCTCATGTCACGATCTAAACAAAATACGCCGACTTTGAATGATATTTACATTGTTAATAAATTTCTTGACGTATTCCACTGAAGAACTTCCCCGGCATACCCCAAAGCGTGAAATTGAATTTTGTATCGACCTTGAACCCAGACAAAACCCATTTCCAAAGCCCCATATCAAATGGCTCTATTGAACTTCGAGTTAAAACCCAATGCAGAATTGTTAGACATTGGCTTTATTCGTCCTAGTACTTCTCCTTGTGGTGCTCCTGTTCTATCGTGCGCGAAGAAAGATGGGAGTATGCGACTTTGTATTGATTATCGGGAGTTGAATCATGTCACCATCAAAAATAGGTACCCATTGCCACGTATTGATTACCTGTTTGACCAGTTGCAAGGAGCCAAATTCTTTTCAAAGATTGATCTTCGTTCCGAATAGCACCAATTGAAGATTAGAACAAATGACATTCCAAAGAAGACTTTCAGAACTCAGTACGGGCATTATAAATTCCTAGTCATGTCCTTTGGATTGACTAATGCTCCTGCTGCCTTCATGGATATGATGAACCGAGTATTCAAGGAATATTTGGATCACTTTGTGGTCGTCTTTATTGATGATATCCTTATTTATTCCAAAAGCCGTGAAGATCATGAACAACACTTGAGGCTGACACTCCAAAAGCTTCGTGAATATAAGCTTTATGCCAAGTTGAAGAAATGCGAGTTCTGACTTGAGGAAGTAACATTCCTTGGGCACGTGGTATCAAGTCATGGAATAACTGTTGACCCAGCAAAGATTGAAGCTATTCAAAGCTGGGACCAACCTAAATCAGTGACCGAAGTACGTAGTTTTCTCGGTTTAGCTGGTTATTATCGGAGATTCGTGGAAGGATTTTCTCGAATCGCTACTCCATTAACTCAGCTGACTCGAAAAGATACAAAGTTCGATTGGAGCGAAGAATGTGAGAAGAGTTTTCAAGAACTCAAGAGGAGACTCATTTCAGCACCTGTTCTGACAATACCATCTGGCTCGGAGGGATTTGTCATCTACAGTGATGCTTCGGGCAAAGGGTTGGGATGTGTTCTCATGCAACATAAAAAAGTCATAGCCTATGCCTCAAGACAACTCAAGGAATATGAGAGGAATTAT
The DNA here is from genome assembly GCA_020205605.1 of Panax ginseng. Classification (NCBI taxonomy): domain Eukaryota; kingdom Viridiplantae; phylum Streptophyta; class Magnoliopsida; order Apiales; family Araliaceae; genus Panax; species Panax ginseng. The sequence continues at coordinate 27,158,986 of CM035146.1, read as the reverse complement.
CCTACTCATGATCTAGAATTGGCAGCTGTTGTCTTCACACTAAAGATTTTGAGGCATTACTTGTATGGGGAGAAGGTGGAGATCTTTAGGGATCATAAAAGCCTCAAATATTTCTTCACTCAAAAGGAACTCAACATGCGACAATGAAATTGGCTTGAACTGTTGAAAGATTATGATCATACCATCCAATACCATCCTGGAAAAGCGAACGTGGTAGCTAACGCATTGAGTAGAAGATCATATGCAAGTACAAGTGCGATATTGTCAACACAAAGCCCCATTTTGTGTGACTTGCAAAGGATGGAGATAGAGTTAAAGACTCCAGGGACCCTTGTGATGATGATGAATATGCGAGTAGAACCGAATTTAATTGATAAAGTTAAAGTTGCTCAAGCTACAGACCTGGAGCTGATGCGTATGAGGAAGAAAGTGCAAGAAGGTGCTATGCCGGAAGCAAGAATCGATGAAGAAGGAATACTTCGAGTCAACTCCAGAATTTGTGTTCCTAACGACCCTGATTTAAAGTATAAAATCATGATGGAGGCGCACAACACACCGTTTGCAATCCATCCTGGGAGTACTAAAATGTATCATGATATTCGTCATACATTTTGGTGGAGCAATATGAAGAGAGAGATAACGCTGTTTATCTCAAGGTGTCTAGCTTGTCAATGAGTCAAAGCGGAGCATTAAGTACCAAAAGGTCCATTACAACCACTTGAAATTCCAGAATAGAAGTAGGAGCACATTACCATGGATTTCGTTACCGATCTTCCTAAGGTTTCTCAAGGTATAGATGCGATTTGGGTCATTGTTGATAGATTGACCAAGTCTGCTCATTTCTTCCGTCACGAGAAACTTATACACTTGAACGTCTTGCTTCAGTATGTACATAAACGAGATTGTAAGACTGCATGGTATGCCGGTATCCATAGTTTCTGATCGAGACCCAAGATTCACTTCATGATTTTGGGTTAGTTTGCAAAAAGCTATAGGCACAGACTTACGATTTAGCTCGGCATATCATCCTCAGACGGACGGACAGTCGGAGAGGACTATTCAAACTCTTGAAGATCTATTAAGACTCTGTGTCCTTGCTTTCAAGGAAGTTGGGACAAGTTCTTACCATTGGTAGAGTTTTCCCTCTGAACAACGATTATCAAGCAAGTATTGGCATGGCTCCATTTGAAGCGTTGTATGGAAGAAAGTGTCGTTCTCTAGTATGTTGGGATGAGGTGGGTGAAGCAACATTGTTGGGACCGAAGTTGGTACGTATAACTACAGAAAAGATTCAAACGATCCGACAACGTATAAAAACCTCACAAGATCGACAAAAGAGTTATGTTGATCTTCATCGAAAGGACCTGGAATTTGATATAGGAGATCATGTGTTATTATGAGTTGCTCCGTGGAAAGGGGTTACGAGATTTGGAAAGATAGGAAAGCTCAATCCTCGATTCATCGGCCCATTTTAATCCTCGATCGAGTAGGAATCGTGGCCTATAGACTCGCTTTCCGCTTGAGTATGTCTCGTGTTCCTAACGTTTTTCATATATCCATGTTACGTAAATATGTGAAAGACCGAAACCACATTATTGAGTTAGAACCGGATGAAATAGCGGAAGATTTGGCGTATGAAGAGGTTCTGTTCAAATCTTGGATAAGAAGGAACATATTCTACGCTCCAAGAGTTATACCGAAGTCAAAGTTTTGTGTAGAAACCACAATGTTGAGGAAATGACTTGGGAGTTAGAATCAAAAATGAAGTCAAGGTATCCTTACCTCTTGACATACCAGTGTATCGTACCCTAATTTCGAGAGGCGAAATTTCATAAGAAGGGAGGTTGTAAGACCCCAACTTTTATAAATAAAGATGAATTTTCTATAAATATCATTTTTGAATATTATGGAGTAAATTTGATATAATGTTATAGTTGTGGGTAATATTTATAAATTTTGCAAAATCACGCAAGTTGTTATATAATATTCGATTGGTTGGGGAATATTCGTTTTAATAGGAATATTAAATGCAACCAAGACAATCATTAGTGGACCCTATGAACGGAATTATTGTCGGATTGAAAAACGACAAAAATACTTTATGAAATTAACGGCGAAAGTTTTACTGTTAATTGTTGAAACACCCGGTGTTAAAATTACGATGTCTGGCGTGGTTGCATAGTAGCACACCGGTATTGATTATTGATGCTTATGTGAGAAGTCACTCGCTTTTGTTCAATTATTGCTTTCGATAATTCTTTGCGTAGTTATCTCACTCTTGTTTTATTATTTATATATATATATATAGTAATAGTGGGTGTGTGCAGTATTGTGTATGATTGTGTGTATACGTGTGGGAGAGGGAAAGTGTGGTTGATGGCTTAAAGTTGGGTGGAGTAGTGTTGATATTGTAGTATTATATATATATATATATATATATATATATATTGCATGTGGAGATTGACTAATGGGGGAAGTAATATTTGGATTCACGGAAGGAAAGCTTAGTTAGTGGAGGGAGTATAGTGATTAAATGTCACAAAGTCTTGGGTGGATGTTGATGGATGTTGGTTTTGGTGGAAAAAATGCCATATAAGGCATATGTTGAATATATATATATATATGTATTACATGTTTTTTGTTTTGTTTAACTTGATAATTGATTTCAGCTGAAGGCATCAGTGAATTATTTCTGTAGCATCCGTGAATTATTTTTCAAATAGTATCCCTTCAATTCTCCTATAAATAGAAGCTCATTCCTTCATTATTTTCTTACGAAATCATTGAAACTCTAGAGAGAGAATTTATAAAGAAACTAAAGAAAAGTATTCTTCTACTTCCCTACTCTTATATTCAGTTTATTTTATGGTAAGGGATATTATTTCTTTTGGTATTCATGAAGAGAACTTTTGTTATTCTATTCTTTATTATTCTGCTGGAATAACCAGTATACGCGGACTACCCTATACTTGGTGACATTCTTCTATGATTCCGTCTTTATTATTTTCTGTTGGAATATCCTGTCTATGCGTTTATGCCGGACCTGGTTCCATCTTTATTATTTTCTGTTGGAATATCCTATCTGTGCGTTTACGTCGGACCTGGTTCCATCTTTATTATTATTACATTTGGAATATCCTCGTCATGCATTTTCTGTACGGACTGGTTCCGTCTTTATTATTACATTTGAATAACCTCTCTGTCACAATCCGCATGCATGGTGATTTCTTTTGTTATTCCATTCTTGATTATACTCAGTTGGTTAAAACTTTGACTTCTATACTCCATGAAATTAGCGGAATATCCATGATATTTGCGTTTCATCCAGTATCTTTTCATGGAAATATTCTTTTAAGCATTCTTGAATTTTACTCTACAAAGCAGTATCATGTTGACAATTTGGACGTTATTAGTTCCTGGATAAATTATTTCTTGAACTTGTTTTATTGAATTCTTATATCATTGTCAGCATCCTCATGTTTATATGTTGTTGAAAGTCATCTCGTATTCATAATGCATAGATGGACTTGGTATGATTATGACCAGGGATTATTCGGTGTAATCATGACCATAATGTTACAAATGATGTGGTAAAAGTCCTCATTGGCCGTAGTGCATTGATGGATAGTTGTTGGCATGATCATGACCATTAATGAATACACAAATATTCTTGGCCCGTAGTGCATGGATAATTATGGTCGTGATACTAAAGAATATCCTTGGCTGTAGTGCAGGGGTGATTCGGTGATGTGGATTATTTATTAAGCTGAGTCTCGGCGATAAAAGTGTTGAAAACCTTTTAAATCATAAAAGATAGTAGATTTTATTCTCTACTTGACTCTTTTAATGGATTGCTTGTTCCGCTGCAATTAAACTTGATGTTGTTATATTTTATCAGTTTAACACTGTTGAAGGCTAACGATAATTTATTCTGCATTATCTTAGTCATAATATTTCTTCTTGGGCTAGTTGAGCTCACCCTTTCTTTCTTTCGTTCTCTTTAGGAAATGAGAACATAGCGAGGACTAGTCGGGGAGCGGAGTGATTTCGGAGAGGATATCATTAGTAGTCCTCACTATTCTGTGAAATAGTGTGTTAAAAATTGTAATGAGGACTCCTTTTGAGTTTGTATAATCTCTAGTAGACAATAATTGTATTCAAACTCACAGTTATGTTTTGTAGTATTGTACACAACAGTTGTATTAGTAAGTTGTATTTGTATTTTGTACCATGTATCTGACGACCCAAGATGGGTGATGTATACCTAATTTTGGGGGCGTCACAAACCCATATCTCTAATTGACACCTTATAACACATATCTAGCCAACAAATTATTACTTTTAACATAAGCTCACTGATTTTCGAAATTTAGGGTTTATACCTTTTCGATCCTTGATTTCTGAATTCATGATCTGTTATTGGAAAGCTAAGGGTTGATTCTAGCTTTGATTCTCACACACACTCTCTCTAATTTTCGAAAATGAAGAGAGAGAATGGGTTTGGAGAAATGAAAAAGTAAAGTAAGCTTTTCTTATTTTTAAATCTTTGATTTTTTTGTATACAATGTATCTAATGTTGCAAGTTGGCTCTTAAAATTTGATATTGGGAGATTTTATCACATGGCTAGGGTTAGGTTTTGGTGAACCACTCTCCTAAAGTCAAAGCCTATACTCCAACTTATTAAAATATAAAAAGGGAAAAATAGTCATTTCCTTTTATTTCTACAATTTCCATTTGTTGCAAATACTTAGGGTTTAGGTTTTAACCCTTAGGGTTTAGGGTTTGGAACCCTTAGGGTTTAGGGTTTGGCAAATTGATTTCTAAAATTTCCAAATTAGGTTTTCAAAAATAGAAAATTAACATTTCTAAATTATAATTAGGATTTACTAGTTATATTAAAATTTCTTAATCACAAATTAAATCTTGTTAATTAGGATTAATAATTCCTAATTAAAATCGATAATTTAGTAATTAGGGTCAAAATGGTCATTAGGGTTTATAAACCACTAATTAGGGTTTCTAATAGAAAATAATTTTCTAATTTAGATATTAAATTTTAAGTAATTAGATTAGGGTTTCCTAATTACTTAACTTGAAAATTAGGATTAGGGTTTCCTAATTAACATTACAATTATTAAATTAATAATTAGATTTTCCCCAATTATAAATTAGGGTTACAAATCCCGAAATTAGGATTTTCTAAATTTGAAATTAGGATTTGCTAATTAATTAAGCGTTACCCTAATTAATATACTAATTAATAATACTTAAGCAATATAATAATCATTTAAGTTCCCAGATTAGGGTTTTAAATTCCGAATTAGGGTTTTGGATTCCCGGAACTAAAATTAGGATTTCTAGAACCGGTTTTAGGGTTTCTTGTTAAACGCTAGGGTTTTCTAATCGAATGTTGACGTTCTTAATATATACTTAGGGTTTGTTCTGAGATATCATTTATCTGTCAACCTCAACCATAACCACATCTTTACACATATACAACCATATAAATCAGAGAATATTTTCACGTATTTCCTTAATCCTGAATAATTCACCTAAATCCTTCACAGAATTTTGAAATCCTCAAAATTCCATCTTAAAAATATCAAACGCATACACTAATTTTCAGTCTAGGTTCTAATTTTGAACCTTAAATCAATAAATAAAAATTTAAAAAATATTCTAAATTCTCGGGTTGTCACATTCACCCCTTATTCTAAAAATTTCGTCCTCAAAATTTACCTTACACCTTACACCATAATGCTTACACCATTCACACATATTCGCTTGCTACCCAATACATCACTCACAAGAGTAAAAGTTTTCAAATTGTATTGAGGGGTCATATAGACCATGAACACATAGTTTTAACGGTTGTGATCATACCGCAAAACAATACACTACTTGGTATGTTTACAATCACAAAGAAGGTAAACTACCGTTGTTAGTACTTTAGGTGATCATTTTATCGTACTCTTCGTCATGCATAACGTGATATTAATTATGTATAGCGAATATTTACGCTACTTGATTGGATTATTTATCCAAACAACATAGATCACCTCAGTCTTATCATAGGATTCCGTACCAAAGCAATTTGGTTCGGGAAATTTCTTTCAATGAACACTTGGAGTTTTCATAACATTAGTCTAGCTGAATCGAATAGCATAGACTCATATCAATAATTCAATTCAATCGAATTATTTAGGTGTAGCCAAACCCCGTTGGCAAATTAAATTTTTTTTTGAAAATATTTTCGAGAATGACGCCATGATGATGTCGTCTTCATATTAATAGTCCGTTTGAGGATGCTAAATCATTGTATGACTTTGTCATAACACATCATCTGAATAGTGGAACAACAATTTTAGATCAAATTCACACTAAGTATTCCTATATTTACAACTCCATCAAATTTTTATCATCTCTTTTTGAGTTACATGGTACATGAGTGATAAATAAAACAAATTTTGATATTTCAAATCATTTGCGTCTAGCTGAAATAAGTAGCATAGACTATACTTTAAACCGTTTCAAAAATGATTACGAGTCTACATTTTTTATTTTCTTTAAAAGCACATAGTGCGTATTTAGCTTGATGTCAATCATTTCGAAATCTAGCATAGCTAGGAGTTTCGGAAAACTTATGTCTCCACTAATAATCATTTGCTTAACAATCTATCTGTTCATATAATCCTCAATACTCCATTTACACACACTATACCCGATTAAGTAAAACACACTTATGAGTCCATAAATTGCCACAATCATATGAGTTTAAGAACTTTCTAAACCAGAACCTTTGGCGTCCATTCATTTGAGGGTTCATAAACATTTCATATAACTATGAGTCAGTATGTCACACAAGTATGAGTTTTAAGAACTTGTACTTAACCTTATATCCTCTACCTATGACCTATCTATCATATTATACACATGAGAAAGGAATCACCCTCTTAACTGCGAGCATATAGCAAATAGCGCGACACAAACATTTCAATGATTATCATTGCCAGAAACTAAGTGGTTTTTACACCATGTACAATTCAGCTCCCATACGAAGAATCATACAACTCAGCTGCTGACACGAGTTCTCAATTGAAATCTCCACCTAATCTTAACACCCTTCTCAATACGAATTTTATTTAATCCGTATTCATAATCCATAACCCTTTCATGAGTTTTCATAGTACAATTGCCACACAGCAAACTTTGCTGTAACCTTTCAATCATTAGATTCATTCTTATCCCTGTTATCACTTTATCAGATCACGGGGTGATCTTATCGTATATATTACGATTCATTTCTATATCTTGATCGTTTTGTTTTACGATCTTTTATCACTGTACTTTTAGTCTTTTAGACTCTATCTATTCACCACTTACTGTTCAACTTTATTATCAGAGTTAGGGAACTCCGTATCTTTATACTCGCCAAGATTCAACTTTGAATCTTACCGACCAACTAACTCTATGTGAGTTAGTACTTATCCTAATCACTGCGGTTATTGGTCTCAGGTATTCCTACCTAAGCTTCATAACCAACAGCTCTGATACCAACTTTGACGGCCCCGAATTCAGGTCCTAATCACCTCGGATCCGGTTCGATCATTCTATACAGCTATTACTATTTTTGCGAAAGATATAAACATAAATTGTTTATACATTACATTACACACTATTCCCCAAGGTCGAGTAACCTTAACTTAATACACATTTCATAACTTACTTGACTTACAATAACATTATATACATTACTATTACAATTCTAACTACAAACGTAAACTAAAGCTGGAACTGTCTTGAACCTTTCCTTGTATCTGACGTATTCGCCTTAATCTGCAATTTTTATCATGATATAACAAGGGTGAGCATAAGGATTGCCCAGCAAGTTTAAATTCAACAATATAACGATATATCATGATTGAAATGATTTGAATAATTGGTAGCTATAATTCAACAATATAATTGTGAACTAAGCGAGGAACAAATTTATGGTGAACAAGTATTATACATGAACAAATATATCTGAACCAACTTGTAATGAAGGTGATCACCCTTTCATACGACTTATACATACAATATGTATGCAGTACAATTATACATGGAAATCGTGACTAACCATAAGCTTATCAAGATGAAACACTCTTAGTAGAGTTAAGTAAAAAACAAACTTACTTGAGCCAGTTGATTCTGGCTACGCAATTTATATCGCCTTATCCAAAGACCTAATATTAGTAATATAGATCTCCAATTTTAGAATAATATCATCACAATATAATACTATTATATATATACATAGAATAACCTAAACACATATAACACATAACCCTATCAGTCTATAACACACATAAGACTCGGTATCAAGACAAACTATTGCGATGCGAGTTTAACTGAACTATGATTCTAACATCCAGACGGATTGCAGTCGGGACTTTTATCGAGTCTAAGTTTAATTAAACTCTGACTTAACACTTAACAATTAACTTAAATAATTTTATTAACAGTTAAAACATTTATTGATGTCTCGTAATAATTTTTAAATAATTATTACCATTTATCGTGTATTTTCAATCATTAGAAATGAATTTAAATGAATTAAATACCACAATATTCCTTTATCATTAATACTTATTTATTATCAAATATTAATGATATACATAATATTATAATAATATTATAATACATCAAAGTATTTTAATACCTTAAAATTATTTAAATATGATTTTTAAAAACTTAAATTCATTATCCTGTAATTACTATTAATATTAAAATATTAATATTTTCATGAAAAATATCAAAAGTTATATTTTATAACTTAAAATATTTTATAATACTTAAATCATTTTATATGATTTATAAACCATTAATTCTATTTTTCCTTAATTTGTTTAATATATTTATTAAATAAACTAATTATCATTAATATTGATTAATTAATGAAATTTATTCCAAAATATTAAATGTCACTTAAAATAACTTAAAATATTTTCTTTTACCATAATATTATTTTTCATGATTTTTCATGTATTAAAATCATTTTTAAATCATTTATTTAATATTAGAACTAAATAAATTAAATACCATTTATATTCCAAAAATATTAAATATTTATGAAATATACTCAAAATAATTAAAATTATTTTTGAAATTTAAAATATTTTTTGAAATTTATTTGTATTTTTAATAATTAAAACTATTTTTATCTATTTTTAATTAATTTACGAAAAATAATAATAATAAAGCTGTCATTAAAGGGCCCTATAGCGGCGGACCCATCACCGTAGGGTGTTCTTGAGTGTTCTTGAGTCGCTTGCTAGAGCGTTCATATGAAACCTTTGTCTTGAACTAGGTAGGTTTGACTAGATATGATTCGCAGTACCAACTTGATTTTGGCTAACTAAGACTCTTATCATGTAGTAGAAATGTACTACTACAATAACCAACCATCATCTAGATCATAACACAACATCACAGCAAGATCTAAGCTAGCCAAATGTCTGACAACGATGTTCTTCATTTTACGGGTTTTCGAGAAAATGAAAAAGCAATTTGTCAGTCTTACTTTGATCATTTTAATATCCACATCCCCGATTTTTTTGTGTAATATAGTGGGTTAATCTTGTTGAACACATGACAGAGTATAATGACATAACATCATATCATAAATACATCAACACATACGTAAGATCAAGGCTGGTCAAATTGTGACAAAAAAACTCGACTGATGAAGATCTGGGTTTTCCAGAAAACCTTCATCAAGCAGTTTGGTCAACTACGTTTGACCATATATTTCTACGTTCCTATTACAGATCTGGGTGCTCTAAGGACATATATATGTACTAATCATGACATACTACTATAATCAAACAAACAAATGGCTATAACATTTAACAGAAGTAAGATCTAGAGCCCAGAAAATGGTTGTTAGAGTTTCTGGAAAATCTGGGTTACCCAGAAACCAGACTTTGTGTTCGGTCAACGTTGTTTGACCGATCATAACATTCGATCTACACATGATCTGGACTTGATTCAAGTTACAGATCAGAGTCCTTACAACATACTTCAAGTAGAAACTCTTAAAACACATAAAAGATTAACAGGAAAGGATCTAGAGGCCCTGACATTAGGCTGTCAGGCCTTATTTTCAATTTTTTCCAGATTTCTTAAAATGTTAGATTCGAGCACTTTGATGTTATGGATCTATGATCCAACAACCCAGATCTCTAATTGACACCTTATAACACATATCTAGCCAATAAATTACAACTTTTAACATAAGATCACTGATTTTTGAAATTTAGGGTTTATACCTTTTCTATCTTTGATCCTTGATTTCTGACTTCATGATCTGTTATTGAAAATCTAAGGGTTGATTCTAGCTATGATTCTCACACACTCTCTCTCTAATTTCCGAAAATGAAGAGTGAGAATAGGTTTGGAGAAATGAAAAAGTAAAGTAAGCTTTTCTTATTTTTAAATCTTTGATTTTTTTTGTATACAATGTATCTAATGTTGCAAGTTGGCTCTTAAAATCTGATATTGGGAGATTTTATCACATGGCTAGGGTTAGGTTTTGGTGAACCACTCTCTTAAAGTCAAAGCCTATACTCCAACTTATTAAATTATAAAAAGGGCAAAATAGTCATTTCCTTTTATTTCTAGAATTTCCATTTGTTGCAAATACTTAGGGTTTAGGTTTTAACCCTTAGGGTTTAGGGTTTGGAACCTTTAGGGTTTAGGGTTTGGCAAATTGATTTCTAAAATTTCCAAATTAGGTTTTCAAAAATAAAAAATTAACATTTCTAAATTATAATTAGGATTTACTAATTATATTAAAATTTCTTAATCACAAATTAAATCTTGTTAATTAGGATTAATAATTCCTAATTAAAATCGATAATTTAGCAATTAGGGTCAAAATGGTCATTAGGGTTTATAAACCACTAATTAGGGTTTCTAATAGAAAAATAATTTTCTAATTTAGATATTAAATTTTCGTAATTAGATTAGGGTTTCCTAATTACTTAACTTGAAAATTAGGATTAGGGTTTCCTAATTAACATTACAATTATTAAATTAATAATTAGATTTTCCCCAATTATAAATTAGGGTTACAAATCCCAAAATTAGGGTTTTCTAAATTTGAAATTAGGGTTTGCTAATTAATTAAGCGTTACCCTAATTAATATACTAATTAATAATACTTAAGCAATATAATAATCATTTAAGTTCCCAGATTAGGGTTTTAAATTCCGAATTAGGGTTTCGGATTCCCGAAACTGAAATTAGGGTTTCTAGAACCGGTTTTAGGGTTTCTTGTTAAACGCTAGGGTTTTCTAAACGAACATTGACGTTCTTAATATATACTTAGGGTTTGTTACAGATATCGTTTATCTGGTCAACCCTTGACCCTTAACCACATATTGGTCATATATACAACCATATAAACAGAATATTTTCACGTATTTCCTTAATCCTGAATAATTCACCTAAATCCTTCATAGAATTTTGAAATCCTGAAAATTCCATCTTCAAAATATCAAACGCATACACTAATTTTAAGTCTAGGTTCTAATTTTGAACCTTAAATCAATAAATAAAAACTTTAAAAATATTCTAAATTCTCGGGTTGTCACAGTTGTACTATAGGACTAGGCTTTCTACAGTAGGGGTTGGTATTGTGGGTTCCTCCTGTACATTCTCTTCTCCCCCAAACTTGTCACAAATTAGCTCAACATCGCTTTCCTCTACAACCACTTCTTGTTGTACTGTTAAGGTCTCTCCTCCAGTTTCATTCACTATTTTGCCACTCCGGAGAGTGACTGCCTTGCTCTGCTCCTTGCCATCCCATTTTGGGTTGACATCCGTGTCACTTGGCAAGGTGCCTATAGGACGACTGTTCAAAGCAGTTTCCATTTGTCCCATTTGGACTTCCAAATTCTGGATGGATGCCTCTTGATTATTGCTCCTTGTTTTATTCTGAGAAATGTATCTTGAGAGGAGATCTTCCAAACTAGGCTTTCTGTCCTGTGGAGGTGGAAGGTGGTAAGAGCCTTGTGGATGTTGTAACACCCCAAAATCCGGTCTATCCTCACACCCGAATTTCGTACGTCACGTGTACATCTCCTTCCAAACATATATCATTATATAACTAAATATGACAACATACATTCTCAAATCCTAGGTTCTAATACCTTATAACCTCGTTCATTACAAATAATGATAATTACATTATTCTTTACATCTTACAAGAGTGACTTTCATCCGCCACCAAGGATACATAACAGTTCATTAAACTAGTCTATAGTTTAATTAACCTATTCTACATTATAAGTCTTGGCTTGATCTTCACGCTCATTACTACACTAAATGGCTCTTTGTCTGGATACCGATCAGCTTGATCTTTACGGAATCCTTAAGTTCTTCTACTCGTACGCTAAAAATGTTTTTCATTTAAAGCAAGTGTGAGCATTCAATTGCTCAGCAGGTCAAAGCAGTTGAATAAACAACCTCAAGAATTTAAACATTCTTTTAAAACTTCAATAACCGAACAAAGGTTATGAAGCAGCTTGAATAATAGGAATAATTTTGATTCCTATCATTTTAAAACATTAGTCACATTCACTTTGAAATAATTTCATTCTTCTACCTTTTTCATGCACATTCTGCCTGGCTAGATTCGTTAGCACAGACTTCACAATAACGGTTTATGAATAAACAGAATATTTTCATATTGAACAATTCAACCACAGAACAGTTCATCTCATAGAAACACCAAAGTGTTAAAATTATGGCACAAGGCCTCATACATTCTACCACCTTGTACAAATATCACACATTCACACATAGATAAAACTTCTCATGTTCAACATCAGAGAAGTTTAAGAAACTAGCATCCATACTAAACATGAATAAAGTTAGGAAACTTTCCTTACACACAGCTACAGCTTACAAGTTATGCTAAACTGTTCATCGAAATCCCTATATAACACATAAGGAAATAACACATACACTAATTAGTCGTATATTTGACTTACACATTGGTTTAAGCTTAACTTTACTTCTTAGGGTTTGCATACACCCAACCCCTGTTAGGTTTGTAATATTCATGAACGCAATCAAATTGCATAAAATAAGCGGAAACATGGAAAATCAGAGTTTAAAAATTTTACAAACCATATACCCAGATCATCCTTTATGCAAAATTATTAATTAAACGACAAGATAAAGAACAAGAATCATACCCTTGAAGATTCGAGCTTCCTCAGGTACAAGTTCACCTCCAAATCTTTTTTGCGCTCAACTTGAATCCACCAAGTTTGGTTCCTTCCTTTGATCAACGTTAGCCACCTAAGTGTTTGGCCTCTAAAGGTGATCCACCAAGGAAGAAGAAAGATTCAAGAAGATGGGTGTTTGGCAAAACCCTAGTTTTTCTCTCTCATAGAAAAAGAATGTACTCTCCCAACTATTGGACGTCTGTTGTAAAAAAGTGAACAACAACTTTTCACCCATAATAAGACTCCTCTTATTTATAGATGTGGGCAACCCTCCTTAACAATTAAGGAATTGAGTTTGATTTTAATTAATTAAATTCCTTTAATTAATTAGGCTCCCAATCTTATTAGGAATAATTAATTAAACTCTTTTAATTAATTAGCCTCCTAATCTTATTAGGATATTTGAGAGTACTTTTATTAATTAATTCTTAAACTTGTTTAGAAATTAAAAAATAATAATAGTAATAATAATAATAATAAGACTCTTTTTATTAATTTATATTTAATATTTCTAAAATATTAAATAATAAATATTAAGCTATTTAATTTACTCTATCACCATAGATTAAATTAAATACACTTAACATATTATTACGATTATGTCATTAACCTCTTAAATAATAATTATTCTTTTTATGGCGTGACCCTTTAGGTTCTCCATATTAAACGGTTGTGAATACATCAATTAGAACAATTCTAATCTTATTTAAATAAATAAATTAAACTATTAATTTATTTAAATAAATAGTATTTATTCTACAATAGGGATAAGCCTCCCTAGCGATCAACGACTTTCCAGATAATATAGATTTCAACATTAATCATAAAAGAACCTTTGAGTAAATAGTTACCATACAATTTAATCATTCCACCATACAATGTCCCAATTAAATATAAGACATGGAATTACAGTCAAGTCTTATTTTATTTAATTATATGTATTTTGATCCTTAAATGCATAACTCCAAATAATGCAAATTTGAAACTCCTTTCTAATTTCATTCTGCCTTGGCCAAGGACTACTGGGTTGTCATTTATCGAATTACATTGGACATTTCTCTTCTTTTACTAGAAGCGATAGATTCTTTATTGATCATACATTATCTCCATGTACAACTTATTATACCCAAGCATAACCTTTGATATACCCTATGGGTCTTAAGGAATAAGTCAAAGTATAACTCATCATACACAAAATACTATGATGATCTTAAGTCCAAGGATCACTTGTACTACTATCACTACAGGAATTTCTATTGACAGTCAAGTAAAACTCCATTAGGTATTCCTTAGCGAGCCACGTTCATTGAACTTATTCTCTAATAAGCACCAACATACTTGCTTTAGTGTTTCCACACAAATGATCATGAGATCCATCATCCTCATCCAATGAGCAAGCAACATATATACAAATCTATCCGGATTCATTAATCCCCAATTTAGTAATCCAACGATTGGGAACTATTTTAGTTTTAAGCTTTCTAAGAATTTAGATCTCATTAGAATGATCATCATCATTATTCTAAAAGCATTGCTTAAAACTATGGGTTTATCATATATTATAAAACAGCATCATATAGATAATACATTTTATTAATAAATGAATAAGATTGTTACAAGGTATATGCTTTATCATAAAATATGATTGGCTTGTGTGCATACTACTTTCAATCTCCCACTTGCACTAAAGTCAATCGCCAAGGTATCTCATACCCTTCTTCTCTAAGTGACGATTATCCTGCTATTGGATAAGCTTTAATTAATAAATATGTAATGTTGTTCTTGAGAGTCCCCTATCTCTATAGTGATTTCCATCTTTCAATGATTCATATAATCAAATGAAAGTGCCAGAACACATGTTTAGATCCAAGATGAGACTTAGGAACTATTCCTAGTTCTATAATGAACTTTTCATCCAAACAAACAACTTGCAGCTTCATTTATAGCTATATACTTTGTCTTTATCACTAAACCAGCATCTCTTTGCTGTTTGAAACCTTTCCTATTCACTGCATCACTGTTCAAGGTAACACTTTACCTTAAAGTGGATTTTATTTCGTCTTGGTCTGTCTAAAAAAACTTGAGTCTGTTAAGCCCTCTAGTTTTAATTTAGACCCACCATAAATTTAACCACATCCTCAGTGTCGATTAAGTACTTTAAGATGTTTTTCACTATCTTATAGTGATCTTCTCCATAATATGAGCGATCATCATCAGGTCTTGTATATTTCATTGTATACATGATTGTCACTCATGCGATCTCTCTTTTCAGAAGTCTATGGGGACTATTAAGAGAGATACACTCCATGGCTCATCCACATGAGACATCTCTTGGAGTTTGCCATGCTAAACGACTTTAACATCAAATGAATATATGTTCCTTGGGTTAAGTCAAGCATCCTCTTAAATATATCTATATAGATTTATATCACCAATTAAAATACTCTTCCCAAATCATTCATGGAGGAATGTTTAGACAACTTTATCTTTACTGATTATAGCATTGGCATGTCATTCCTTATCCGTAGTATATCAACATATAATACTAGGAGTGTCACAACGCTCCCACTGACCCTTTTGTACACACTAGGTTCATTTTTCTGTTTTTGATAAAATCAAACTCTTTTGATTGTCTCATCAAAATGAATGTTCCATTTTTGAGAAGCTTGCTCCAATCCATTTCTCTGAGTGTCTACAACTTTTACCTTATCGTATATAACTGGATCATCATCTTCTATGATGCATACCTTATCATCATCATCTATGATGAATCCATACTTCCCAGGTATCTTCGGTGTTATTCCAGATTTACGATTCGGTTGTGGTACAATAGGTCTATCTACAAGTTCCTCTTATTTGACTTATAGTATTTTGTGGTTCTTGAACTCTTCAAGATTATATTATCCTCCCACTATCCCTTTCAATGATAAACATATTTATCTTAGAAGGCAGCGTGTTTCGTAACAAACACCTTTTGCTAAGTAGGATTATGGAACATATACCCTAAACTTACTTTAGGATGTCCCACAAATCGACACTTGTCAAATCTTGTCCCAAGCTTATCCTTTGAAACATTTTTCACATAAGTTGGACAACCCCTTATCTTAATATACTTAAGATTAGAAATCCTCCCTATCCATGACTCTTATAGAGTCTTAGGGACGAATTTTGAGGTTACCATTTTCGTAGATATGTAGCCATTTCTAGGATATTATCACAGAAGGATACTGGAATGTTGGTAAAATCATTATGGACCGCACCATATCCAACAAAGTGAAATTTTTTCCTTTCAGATACATCAATCAATTATTGTGTATCAGGAGGCGTCCATTGTGAGAAAACCATTTAAGATGATCTAGAAACTTATTGCACAAGATTCCTTCCTCGATCTAATCAAAGAATCTTAATACTTTTCAAATTAGTTTCACTTTTGAATTCTTTGAACCTTTCAAATAATTCATACTTGTATTTCATCAAATACAAATATTCAACTCTTTGAATGATCATCTCCTTTTCTTATACTAGTTTGTTTAATTTGCAAAATAATTTTTCATGTAAGTCAAGTATACAAAATCCATTAAGTAATATTCCAGTTCTATACAAAATATTATTATTATAAATATAACAACAGTTGTTCTTAAACATAATACAAAAGATTTCATTGTCCAATAACAAAATGTAAATAATGTTTCTAACGAGAACTGGAATACAATAACAACTTATTGACTTAATAGATTTGCATGTATGCAATGCTAAACTATAAGTTTCTATAGCTAATGCAACAATATTTACTTCATTTCCCATATATATGATTACTTATCTTTGTTTAGCTTTCTGCTTCTGCTTGGTCCCTTCATAAATCTATATTTATGATAACCAAAGTCGGTATCCAATACCCAAGTAGAACCTTGACTTAAAGAAAAATTTATTTTAAATCATGAAAAAAAATGTATTTGTAACCGAAAATTCACTAAGTTTCTTCTGGTTATCCTCTGCAAGATGCTTCTTGCAGTTTCTTTCCGATGTCCAGGCTTATTGTAGTGGAAGCAAACTCCTTTACTATCCGTATCAGTTTTGTTCTTATTATCTTTTGTTTTTGCCCTTTCTATTTACCTTCTTAGAATCGTTCTTCCTTTTAGAAGATCCTTTGACCCCTACCAGTAAGACTTGATCTTGCTTGGTTGGAAAGTGATTCTCATCATTTTTCAACATGTTAAGCAAATCAACGAAGCTAATATCTAGCTTGTTCATATGAAAAATTCACAACAATTGTGAAAGGAGTCCGGGAGTGAGTGCAAGATTAAATCTTGGCTCAACTATCCATCCATGACAAAACCTGGTGTCCTAATTGATCAATCAAATTGATTATGTTAAGGACTTTTATCTGTATTCTAGTGTCATCGGTCATTCTAGATCGGAAGAGCTCCTTAGATATTTGATATCTATTAGTCCTACTTTCCAAACCATCAACTACTTGACGTGCAAGAGTATAGTAGGAGCATCCATAGTTTCATGATGACGCTGAAGCTCGTTACTCATGGATCCGAGCATGATGCGTTGAGCCAACTATGCATCATCTTACCACTTTGTAAAAGTAGAAATCTCTTCCTCAGAGGCATTGTCTGCAACCATTTCAGGGATAGGCATATTAAGGACATAAGATAGCTTTTTAGCCGTGAGAACTATTCTCAATTTTCTTAACCAATCCGTTTAATTCGATCCGATTAATTTAGCATCTAATATGCTATGTAGTGATAGTAATTTTAGACATTGTAAAATTCTGTAAATGAATTTGTAATTAACAACATTTTAGCATACATTCTTTTATTAATTACCAAAATAATTTAGGTCTTGTTTTAAATTGGTATCTCCCACTATTTTCATCAAACTATATTACCTCACTTATATTGTTCCTAAAAAAATCTAATTAAAGATTTGCTAGTGAGAATAAGGATCCCATTTCAAATGTATATAGCCTTGTGTGTGCACAACAAACTATATATAAATAAATAGGTAGACAACTCTTGTCAATTACATCAAATATTCAACTCCTTGTATTTTGCATCTTTGATCATAATGGTCAAGTGTGTGCACATCCGAACTAAAATGATCTAAGTTAAGTCATACCTAGCAGCACTCCATATATTCAAAAGAAAAATATTGTCCTTGTGTGTGCACAACAAAATAGCAGTGTTCAGTCTATTTATAAGCATTAAATGTGATAAAACAACATCTTAAATATTTAATATTTGCCTTGTGTGTGCACAACAAATTCATATTAAATATTTAATACTCTATTGTTTTATCATGCTAGAAGGCGACGTTCGATATTTCAAATATCTTTGAACGTTACAACTTAATATAAAATCTTTGAGGGGTTTGTTATTAATTAATTTGTCTCATCTTGTATAGTGCGCATGCACACACATATATAAAATACGCGTCATATTATTAAACATGTGAGGCATATTTGCATAATATATAATATATATAATACTAGCATGCATATTTAGAATACTATATTCTACCCTGATTGATTATGGACTTTTATTCTAGTTTGGTTCACTAGAGCCACCAAGTGAACCAAAAGGTCAAATCCTATGGGTGCAAGAATTAATATTTAAATATAATTATTACATTTAAACATGGGCTCCATTACAAACGGATCTTCAAGCGCTCCTTGTTCCTTGATCTCCAATTCTTCAAAATTAATTCTAACTATTCCTATTAAAAAACTATTTGAAACAAATAGAAACTTTGATCAGTAGTCAAGAGAAAGTACATAGGAGGGAGTTAGAATTTACATTAAGAAAAATTTAGAGAAGACGAGGTACGCAGACCCCATTTAATAAAACTCATACATTTAAACATCCAACTAAAATAAAAATCCAATCACATTGGTCAATAGTCCATAATTAATTCCATTTATTATCTTACACATCACCATATGCATCAATAAATAACATTCATCTCATGAATAATAAACATTCAATATATTTATTGATATCATTTAATGGGCAAATTTAGTTAGTCTAAAATCTAATTTTGAATCAAAATAAACTCCTTTATTTTAATCCAAATTTAAATCAAAATAAAACTATTTTATTTTAATTTATCCAATTTTGAATAAAATAAACTATTTTATTTTAATCAAAATCTTTAATCAAAATAAACTCATTTATTTTAATTAATTATGGAATTCAATTCCAAGTAAAAAAAAACTCTTTTATTTAAAGTAAACACGAATTCTCTTTCCTATTCACAAATAAACTCTTTTATTTTGAATAATATGAAATCTTATTCCATATCTAAATAAACTCCTTTATTTAAGGAAATACTTGATTCTATTTTCTATTCACAAATAAACTCTTTTATTTTGAATAATATAAAATCTTATTTCATATCTAAATAAACTCCTTTATTTAAGAAAACATGGAATCTAATTTTAACTCTAATTAGTTAGAATTAAATTTAATTTAAAATTAAAATAAACTTTTATTTTATTTATAAAATAATTAATATATATATATATATAGTTAACGTGGAAATAACGTGTATATATAAAATATATACTAACGTGTATATGCCATGCTAATCACATTTATTACATATTAACTATCATATGTCTATATATATAATAATAATATATGATACTTGGTAACATGAACATGTAATCATTTTATATATATATATATATATATATATATATATATATATATATATATATATATATATATATATATATAAAAATCATCTTAGTGAAGCTAACAAATAGACTTCGGTAATATAAGATTTTAGACGCATCAAATTCGTAATTTTTTTATTTTTTATTTTTTATTTTATTTTGTTAGTTCCCAGTAGACACAATATAAATCTAGAAGGGGGGTTAAATAGATCGTTTTTCATTTCAAATACTTTTCTCTTTTATTTTGTATAGCTAATGATTTAGCATATGACACACATAAGAATCTTTTCAAGCATAACGGAATAAGTAAAAGATCCCCTTCATTGATATATTCATATTCATGCATACATTGTTCTTAGAGTTAGTTCGGTTGTATGCAGTTAAAACATACATATCAGTTATAACATACATAGCAGTTATAGCAGTTAATGTACAAAATGTAAATGACATAAAGTAAACGGCATAAGGGGTTTAAGTGGTTTAGAGACTCAAGCTCCTAATCCACTCTTCTACTTTTAACTAGCAGGATTTCCACTACGGAAGGAAAACACCCTGAATCGCTAAGATTCCTTCAGGCCGCCAGACCTTGGGACTTGATTCACTAAGAACTCTTCAAGGCGGCAAAGACCTTGGAACTTCTCTAGTTCCCTAGAACTTCTCTAGTTCCCCAGAACTCTTCTTGCCCAATGAGGCTTGGAACTTCATTTAGTTCCTCCTACATGAGACCCCTCAGCCCCTGGCTTCTTGTTGTTGTTGTTGTTGATGGTCTTTGAGTTGCTAAGATGTCTTTAAGCTTGATCATCTTTTGTACTTAGCAGCTTGGTGTGGTCCTCTTTGTATTCTGCTTCGAGACTGGACCACATCATCTTTGGTGCAGCTGATCTTCTTCTGTTCTGTTCATCTTCATATAGTGTCAGCTGTGCACCATCGCCATTTCCTGAACCCTTCTTAACATGTTGGCAGACATGGTTCTGCACTCGCTCTGCTTCAGCTTTGGGTTCATGGTGAATCGTAGAGTGACTCTTAGGATCTGCCTTGTGATTTGACACTCTTCTGAATGCTATCTTCTTGTCCTTCTCGGCTCTTAGCTTAGATGCCAATTTAAGTGGCATTCTCATCTTTGTTGATTGAAGCTTTGGTCTGTTTAAGTCCTTCTTCAAAGCTGCTTCACTTCCACCTTCCTAGTCTCACTGTCATTGAGACTTGTTCAATTTAAGCTCAGGTGGAATTTGTAGAGTCAACGTTAGCATTCTACCAACTCAATAATTCTGCAACATAGCAATCATCAGCCACTCTTGATCGTTGAAGCTCTGGCTTATTTATACTCCTTCCCAATCTTTCCGTTGAGAAGTAGCCGTTGAAAGCTCTTTGAATTGCTTCACAGATCTTGAGTTGTTTGGTGCAGACTGCAGATGTGACATGTCATGACTTTCTAACACTACAGTCTACTGTTTCACCTACCCCATCAGAGATGTCATTTTTATGCCTCGGGCAGGTCGACGACTTTATTTCACCCTTCTGATTTCTTGATCAGAGGTTGTCCTTTTGCATCGATGCTCTCAATAAGCTCTTGTCTGAATATCAACCTTCAGATTGAACCGTTGTCAATGCTTCAATCTTCAGCTGTTCGAACTCTACAATTATGACACCCCCAAATCCGGGTTACCTGACTCCCGAGTTTGGTGATCACGATCCAAAATATAACTAACATTTAACTACCCATTTGATTATAAATTGGAACATACACTTTATTAACGGATATAGTCAATACATTACCCTAGGTTCTCTAACCTTAACATTACAAACATACCTTTTAGTTATACAAAAAGGGTTCACAAAACAACATAATAATAATAATGTTCATTAAACTATTCCAGCAACAGGCATTTGCCTTTCTTCTTCACAGCACCTCCTGCCACTTCGTTCCTAGCTGAAAAGTTTTATTTAGCAAGGGTGAGCAACAATTTACCCCGTAAGTTAAGATATACAATGAATCTATAAGTATCAGAATAATAGACTATCTATTTTAATAGAATGACACCAAAGTTCGGGGAACTTTGAAATAGCTGAACAAATCGTTAATCAATAACAAGTCTTCTCGTATTCTAGGCAACACAATAATCTGATAATGAAAGAGTACAACGCTTTCAAAGTTTCTACAATATTCTATTGAATAAACAAGAATCAATTTTACGCAATAACAAAGTGGAAAGTTTTCCAGATTTATGTTGAGTGATCACACAAGATCTAGAACTTCTCTTCTCGGGTATCTATCAAAGATTTACTTTGATACATACGCAGGTGTATCAGATAACCATAAAGATTAAATCATACCCCTCTGCAAGTATAACAAGTGATCAGCTTTATTATACCCTATATTATGCATAATACTTACTCGTGCGTAATGGCCGAATATACGACCTAAGATGTTCCCTTTATATAAAAGGTTGTTCTTCTCAGTCTTTGAATCAGAATTTGATTTAACAACGAAATGCAATGATTTCAATATCTAATCACTTCACTTCTCTTCTCAAACCTATCAAGTTTTCTTTTTCGATCTAGCTGATACAACTGGCATTGATCTATCAATAATAATTAAATTCTCTTCTTCTTCTTCCTAAACCTATCAAGTTCTAACAAATGTTAAATCAGCTGAATAATTAGCTAAGACATTTCTCAATAAAATTTGACAATAAACATGAAATATCTGTACTGTTAATATTAGCTTCTATAGATATAAATACAACAACAGTAATTCTACGAATATATATTTTCTGAATCAGTAATTCAATTTGAATTATTAAACATGCACTAACTGCGAATAATCAACAATAAATTCTTGGACGTGGTCTAATTAACAATAATTAACCACCATAATAATTAAACATTATTAACTCAGGGTTGAGTTAGGACACTTGCCTCTTTCGCTGATTACAGCTACACAAAATACTTATATGCGTTCGTAAGACCTATAACCAATAATATCGGTCTCACAATTAGTACAATAATTTATAACACATAACACTGTAATTCTACAGCCAAACTTCTCCTAGGAACATTACAACATAGCCACATTCGTGTTTATAACCTATATAAACATTTAACAAGTCTAACTAGTTCGGTCTGGTTGGACTTCGGTCTCATCTCGGTGTTCTGGTCACCATATCCGACAATTAACATATTTATTGTCAATTAATCTTGGTCTCTAAGCTTCAATATTATTTTAGATAAGTCAATTATCATTAATAATATTTTTCTAAGCTTATAATAATTATAAACAAATATTATAATTTATAATAATTTTTTAAAACATCGGAATCATTTTAAATGATTTAATTATCAAATAATCTTATCATCATTAATATTTAATAATATAAAATATTAATGATATACTTTTCAAAATATTAAAGTTATTATTAATAACTTAAAATATTTTTAAATCATCAATATTCTACTTAAATGATTTTTAAAATAATTAAAATCATTTTTAAATCATCACCATTAATATCTAAATATTAATGAAATTATTATCAAATATTAAAAGTCATTAATTATAACTTAAAATATTTTTAAATCATTTTTCTCATTTTTAAATAATTTCTAAATCAATAAAATCATTTTTAATTCATTTATTTAATATAATAATTAAATAAATCTAATATCATTAATATTAATTTATTAATGAGAATTCTCCAAAAATATTGAAAATTATATTTTATAATTCCAAATATTTTCTAACACTTTATTCTTATTTAAAATGATTTTTAAATCAATAAAATCATTTTATCTTATTTGTTTAATTTAATAATTAAATAAATCTAATATCATTAATATTAAATTATTAATAAAAATTCTCTAAAAATATTAAAAGTTGTATTTTATAATTCAAAATATTTTTAAATACATTATTCTTATTTAAAATGATTTTTCATAATATTAAATCATTTTCCTCTAATTTATTTAATACACTAATTAAATATCATTAATATTCAAATAATTATAAATATTAATGAAAAATGTCCCAAATAATTAAAAGTTATTTTTCAGAATTTAAAATGATTTTTTAAACCATTTTTGTAATTTTTAGAAATTTATTTCTATTTTTAAATAATTTTCAGAAAATCAGAAAATAAATATATTGAAAATCGTCGCTATAGGCCTTTAGCGACACTTGTCTGTTGTCTTATGTGTTCTTGGCTCAAGAACACTGACAAAGTCAGTGTTCAAGGGGTCATGTTTGACCGGCCTTAATTGTCTTCTCGAATCTGTTATGGTCAATTTAAGACTTCCCTATTGTAGCATGCATGTAATACTACAATATTCAGTTATCAATTTGGTCATAACACCTCTCAGCAAGGAGATCTAAATCTCCAAAATCACTGACAACGTGTTCTTGGGTTTTCTGGGTTGCCCAGAAACCCAGGCAGTTTCGAGTACCTACTTTGATGCTCGATAATATCTAGGTTCTGGTCATCAAACAAGTTAGTTCATGAATCATACTTCTAGCACACATGACAAGGAACAACTTCATAAAATTAGTTCAGTCCAAACATAACACATTTACCAGATAGGATCCAGTCAAACACTATCAGAGGGCTTGCTCATGCGATTTCTGGAAATTCCAGAAATGCTCTCTGTAATCGAATGGGTCAATTTGACCATTCACTAAATCCAATAGATTTATTGTTTAAGGAATATAAAGGGATGTATTTAAAGTCCATCTAAGAGGCTATAATTTGGTTACAACAACACTATCATATCTCTTAACAGACCGATCATGACCTTCAAAGATCTTGTCAGACCCATTTTTACACTTTCTGGGTTACCCAGAAAGTTCATGGTCATGCTCGGTCAACCCTCTTTGACCAATAATAAAATGAAACTAAGCATCATATAACTGTTATTTCAATTGCATAACAAAGACCTCCTACCAGACTATTGATCCAAAACATCAAACAAAAAACGTAAATACACAAAGATCTACAGCCACTGACATTTCTTGTCAGACCATGTTTCAAACTCAAGAATAGTTTTTGAAAAACATAATTTTTATCCACTTTGATGCTATGGATCCATGATGGATCATCATAGATCAACTAAAAACATCTTTTAACACAAGATTAAACACTTAAACACAAAAACTTTCTTAGCATACAAGATCAAATTAGATTTTAGGGTTTATACCTTCTTGCTAAATCTTAGATCTTGGATCTCCTTAACTGATATTGGTTGATCTAGGGCTGTATTTAGGACTGATCTACTTATATATTTCGTAGCTTTGGGAGAGAATAAGAGTTGGTGAGAGCTTGTGTACAAAATGACTAAGTTTAGTATACTTTCTCTCTCTTAAATCTATGTATATATACAATGATATGTTGCTATGGCTAATAATTTCGGCTGATTTGCTAGATATACACTCACCAAGTCAATGAAGTGGTTCACCAACTAAAGTTCCTAGCATTTTTACAAGTTATCATTTAAAGAAAATGAAAAAGGGCATTTTGGTCATTTGTAAAATAAATTTAATGGCATTATGGTCAATTGTCCAAACCCTTAGGGTTTAACCCTAAGGTTCTAACCCTTAGGTTTTACAACATCTAATTCTAGAATTTTCTAATTAGGGTTTAAAAATAGAAAATTAAGAATTTCGAAAATGTAATTAGGGTTTTAAATAGAAATTAATATTTCTAAAGTATAATTAGGGTATCCTAATTATATTAACACATAATAATAACTTTAGGCTTGCTAATTAGGATTAGGGTTTCCTAATTAGGGTTTTAATTAGAAAAATAAAATTTCTAAATTATAATTAGGGTTTGTAAAATAGAAATTAACATAACTAAAATATAATTAGGGTTTTTAATCATATTTGAGTTTAATAAACACAGTAAGCTTACTAATTAGGATTAGGGTTTCATAATTAGGGTTTCAAGATTCCCGAATATAAAATTATGGTTTCCCGGCTTTCGATTAGGGTTTTTAACGATACATTAGGGTTTCTAATCCTGAGATTAGGGTTTTTAATCTCTTATTAGGGTTTATTAATTTTAAACCTTATCCGATCAATCATTGATCAATATCTCAATACAGTACAAACACATACTTTTTAATATAATTATTTTAGTTATATTTTTTATCGAATCCCTATCCAAAAATTAGGGTTAAGGTTTTTAAAGCTATTAAGCACAACTCTACTCTATTTTCTCAGTCAATACACAAATTGACTAATTCTCGAGACTCGTATCATAGATACTTGTCGCAAAATTGATAATCAATATTAATATTAATAAATAAAAAATATTCGTAAAATTTTAATTATTCGAAATCCCGGGTTTTCACAACGATTCTGATGCATGTATTCTTGGACCTAATTGTAGTGTCTTGTTGATTGGTAGAGACAACAATACGATCTTGAAGAGTGTTGATCGGATCTTCAATATAGAACACCTCTTCCTTCTCTTGTGTAGTGCTTCAACGGTTCTGTTTGCCTCGACAGCTCTCAGATACTGATGGCTTGACTTCTTTGTTCTGGCCCCTTCTGAATAACAAGACACTTCAGATTTGTGGCGTGTCTAGCTCGCTTTCTCCTTGTGATCTCCCGTTCACTTATCATCAATGGACTGACCCAATGTCTAATCACTTTAGCCTTGTTCTTCAGAGGCTGACTAGTATCCATGTGTATACTCCATCAGTTCTTTCTTTATTTGGAAAACACTACGATCATGGTTGCTTCCAAGATCGTCGTCTTCTTATCTACTGACAAATACTTCACTGATGACTTTCCTTAATCGACCATCAAGTCTTCTTCTGATCTCCTTGTGGAAGGCTTCATCTCGAATGGCTTCACAACTCAATCTGGATGTTGATTGGGTTGATGCTTAGATCTTCTGTTAGCTTGCATGTCATTCGTTGAGTGCTCTCTGGTTTCCTTCAGGTGGGATGTATCTATGCAACTTAGACCAGAGGCTTCATTCCTTTGGATATTCTGGGAATGCTCATTTGTTGAGAATCGTATTTGCTCTACGATTCTTCCTTGGCATTATGAGCACATCTGTTGAAGTATCAGTTCTACACTCTACGATTCAGCTTCGCATGTGCAGACACTACGAATTCGAGATCAGATCTTGACACTCTACGATTTCTATCGTTGTGATTGTTGTCTTCATCTGATCTTGCTCGACTACAATCTCTGCCTCTGATATGATCAGTAGACTCTACGACTCTGAGTGTAGTCTACGATTCTTGACTTGGCTTCGGCAGATTCTCGGTCGGCTCGTAGGCAGGCTGTCTCTACGATTCTGAACATGACTTCCTCAGCAGACTACGGCCCTGAGAAAGTTCTCCTCGACACACTACGATCCTTCCTTGTCTCTCCTGGCAGTCTACGAACTCCGAGATCTACTATCTTGCAAACTACGATTCTGCCTCGATAGCTCTCGAGTTTTCTCTTGACTCTCCCGGCGGACTACATGATTCCAGATGCAAAGGTTCGACGATCGACAAGCCTATCTATTACATCATAAGATCAACCTAACATGATTGATCTTTCTATATTTATAGTCATTGTACATCATTTCTTTTTAAGGACTTTAACAAAAAAAAAATTCTTATGTAGGATTAACCTAACACATTTGATCAATTCATTCTATGTCCGTGTACACATGTTTATATTATCTAACAAAGGACTTTACTGCTTTTCTTAATGCAAGAATAATTGCATATTTATTCATATATATATCATAATCAAATTATATGTAAATATGAATATCATTCACATGCTTATTCTTGACAATCTCCCCCTATTTGATTATGACAAAAACAATAAGTGCATATGCATGTTATGAATGAATCTTATATACAGTGAGCAACTGTATTTCTAAATCAGATGATCATGAATGTCATTTATAAGAATATGGAATTTAATACACTATGACATTTTACATCTTGGATCCAGAACATACCTATCTAGTTAGAGATGTACTTCTTTGGCTCCATGTATGTTTCTAGGATGTCTGTTGATCAGCTATTCATCTGTTTGATTTCTTTTCTCCTGCTCCCCCTGGGATGTGGACTTCATTTCTTCTTCTCCTGGCTCCCCCTCAGCCTTTCCAGATACAGGCTCCATCCTTTGGCTCCCCCTCAGATGATGACCTAGCTTCTTCTTCTTTTATCCTCTTCTTTGTCTTCTTCTCTTGTTTCCTTTTGCTTTCCTTCCCCTTTCTTGAGTGCCTCTTACTCTGCCTCTTTCTATGCCTCTTTTTCTCCCCCTTTTTGTCATTAATCACTTGGGAGAGCTGGTCCATGTTGGACATAAGCTGCTCCATCAAATAAGAGGAGTTATCAACTTCAAACTTGAGTTCTTGTTGGCTTAGCTCAAGTTACACTGAGAAAGACTGATTCATATTGTCAATCTTGTCAGAGAGGACTTGGAGTTGTTCTTCATTGGCCTTCTGTGTTCGTAGAGCTTCTGCCTTCTAGTCATGTATGGTCTTTAGATAGAGGTGATCTCTCTCTTTGATTTTGAGAGATACATCAGCCATAGTAGCTTGAAGTTTGTTCTGAGCTGAATTATATCCTGTTGCTGTCAGCACCATCTTTGACTCTTCATTGATGAGAGATATCTTCCTGACTAGTTCATCAAAATTCTTTAACAGCTCCTGCTCCATAGGAATTTGGTCATTTGGTTGGGTTGCCTCTAGTTAAGCACCTGATCGAACTCTACAATTTTCATTCTTGGACATATTTTCAAAAGTAGTGAGAATCTAAAAAATCGTTGAGTGCCAATCGTTGTTGGAGGATGACGTCATGTTAGACATCTGTGCTTGAGCGGAGGGAAGCTCTTCAAACTGAACTTGATCATTTTCAGTGATAGAGAGAAGAGACTCTACGATTATTTCCTTGGTCATGATCCTTCTTCCTTAAGTCCACTCTACGATCATAGGGAATATAATGGTTGCTAGCATGTCTGTAGACTTTGTAGTGAGGCTGGTCTTTGATCATCATTGTTGCCAAACTCTTCACCATTGGGAAGTTCTGTGCCACCAGCTCCATGCTTGGAAACTGAGAGTAGCACCAACTGATGTAACTTTCATCTCTTTCAGTATGTGCCTTTAGCCAAGGCATCCATTGGAAGAACCATCTCATCAGCATATCATCCGGATTGTAGAGGATAGTCGTGCATTCTAGTTCCATGTTGTTCCAATTTTTAAACACATCAAAAAGCGATCATCCTCACCACCTTGAGATGTTCATTTCCATATTTTACCCATCTTTCTGGAGGTGTTTCGGTAATTCATTCAAAACTTCCACCACTATTCTTCTCGTTAATCCTTGCGGAGAGAGAGACATGATAGTCTTCTTGTTCCTCCGATTCCTCGATGTGCGTAATCGTAATCTTTCTCCATTTCTTCTCTTTCGAGTCCGAAGCATTCTTATCGATTCATCGCTGAATCCTTCTTATTGATCTTCATTACTAGACTCTTCTTCAGCAACGACTTTCTTGGATTCATCATCACTTACTTCAATGACTGCAGTGGAATGATTACTTCTCTTCTTGGAGGCAATTTGAGCAATTAATTTGTAGCTCTTCCTTCTCCTTGGGAGTTCAGCTATGGGAGAGTCAGACTCTTCTTCCTCTTCTTCTCACTCGAGGCCTTTGAATCATCGATGAACTTTCTTGAGGTTTTAGTATTGGCAGGGGCATGTTCTTCTTCTTCAGAATCAACATCATTTGACCCATCATCTGGACTTGTTGGAGCATTTGCATTTGGAGATACAGTTGGGTCATCTTATAGATTTTCTTCATCATCAGAGTGAATGCTCTAAGAGTTAGCCACTGCGCTTGTGCATTTTTCTTTATCATCAAATTTTGTATTTTCTTCCATGAATCCAGCTTCATCTTCATTGCTGGATTCGTTCTTTGTGGACACATTGTTGGGGCTTTCAGTTTCTTTTTCTTCCTCTAACTCTACGTTCTCCTTTTTGTCAGATGTACTTTCTTGGGAAACTGGGGCTTGCTTGTCTACCACCTTAGCTTTCTTCCTTAATGGCCCTTGAAGCAGTCTGTTACTTCTCCTCTTTGTGGTCTCTGCAGTTGAGACCTTTTCATCTTCATCCTTGTCTTCTAAGGAGAGATTTCTCGGTAAGGACTCAGTTTTCTTCACGCCCTTGGATTTCTTCCTTGCTGGTGTGGTTGCTGCTGGTGCAGAGTCACCAGACTCAGAGCTTTCCACCTCTTTTGCCTTCCTCTTTTTCGCAGAGTTTTCACCGCAGCCCTGTTTGTTGTCAACCTACTATTTTCCTTTGGGTTCTTCTTCCAGTTCACAAATAGTTGTGGCAAAATTACTTTGTGAACATTTAAAGGCTCTTCTTCATCATTCTTGATTTTTCTTCTCAGTTTCTTCTTTAGCACTATACTCAACAGTCTTCCATGAAACACCTTTGTCAGAGGTTTTTCTGTAGACTTCTTCAACTCAGCCTTTTCTACCCATTTAGAGATCTGATTAAACAGGATAACTCCAAAGTTGATTCATTTCTTCAGAACTATAGCAGACATGATTTTCAACTGTTGATCAAGCACAGTGTCATGTGCAGTATCCTTGCTTAGTATGCATTTTCCCACAATTTCAGCAAGGAACTCGAATTCCTCATGAAACTCCTTTTTCTTCATATCCTTTAGACTAGAGTTTCTTTGGTACCCCATAATCTCCTTTGCTTGCTCAATGTTGATCTTATCAAGGTTTCTCAGTCCTAGGTCAGGGAAACCTAAGCATTGATTGATATCGGATGATTTCAGCTTAAGAGACTGACCTTTAACCTTGGTTGAAAGGGTTCTGGCATTTATGGATTCATTTGAGTAGAATTCCTTGATCAGTTCAGTATATAATCGAGTGCTTGCTAGCCTCAAGACATTATGAGAATCAAGCTTTCTTCATAAGTTCGAGAATGTCTCTGAACTTCTTTTTAGATTTTTCAAACGACTTGGTTCCGAGCTAAATGCCAATGATTACTCGCCAATCTTCCATTTGAATAGTTCGAGGAATATGGGTATTTGATTCAGAGGAGTTTATGAGAGATGGCTGATTATGATTTAGGCAAGGCTCTGGAGGGTTAATTGATTTTGGCTTGTAAGAGGATTCTAGGGTTTGAAAATGGTAGGGAGAGAGGTTCGATAGCTTCTGATAACTGTTTGCTAATTTGAATTTTCCTTTATGGCAGTTCCTTCTAACTCTGCATAAATAGTGATGTGTCAACCAACTATTGGTTGCACGATGCCCAGTAATGAGATGTAACTCCCCCATTAACTCTTCAGTTTAATGTCTCTTTTCAAATCAAATAAGCGTCAATGACGTGGATTGACCGTTGACCATTTTGGTTCGTAGAGTAGCGTGGTAAGGCATGGACTCTACGTTTTCCATTGTTGACTCAACGATCATCTTTTGAGAGATGTTGCAGTAGATGGTTTTGACATTAATCGTCATTTTGAAACAGCATAGCTTGATCACTATTGTATCCCATACAAGTTTAGGCAATTTAAGTTCTGAGGTGCGTTTGCATGATATCTTTCCAAGCTGTATTCGAACTCATCTCCTCTTAATCTGAATGGTTGAGCAATTGTCCAGTTCTTCCAAGCTCCTCAAGAGCTAGAGTATCCTTTGGTAAGACTGCGATCGTCGAGTCTACTTCTACGATCGTTGAGGATGCACCACGTTCGTTGAGTTCTCTTCAAACTCTACTCTACGATCATTGACTATCTTGGTCCTTGAGATGAACTTGACTAAGCAATCCTTCTAGGTTAAGGTAGCTTAGGAAGGGCCAACCTCTTAGATTGAGCTAAGGGTCAGGTTTATCCCTGAGGCGCTTTCCAAATGAAGTACTTTATAAGTGATTTGCACTGATATCTCATTTGACCTTTTTTGGTAGGGAGGTCCTCTATCGACTTTAGACAATTGCATTTTCTGTAATCGTGGTGTCCTCCTGCTCTTATACTACGATCATATGTTTGATCATAGGCACTCCACGATTTTGGGTTGGGTGGCTGAAAGGTTATCAGTAGTACGTTTTGAGACGTTCCTACTGACTATGGTTATTCATTTGGTTCATCATCCATAAAGTTTTGGGACTCTGTAGCTGGTACACTGCTTCATAGTATAACTCAATGTTGTTGTTTCTTAACAGATCACTGCTTCTTTTTTACTGGAATCACCACTGACAATCAAATCTATTTTCATCGTAGACATGAATATCTCCAAGACTGATCATTCTATGATCATTTGTCAGTACTACGAACGTAGTCTTCTTTGTCACCACGTGCTCGTTGAGTTCTACTCCCGTTATGAGTTCCTCATGTTTGATGCTCGATGCTCCTCTGTGATGAGCTTCCTTGAGGATTCTTCTCATATGAAATGCTTTGCATGATTGATCATATAAAACCATTTCCATATTTGTTTGAATGGCATGCTTCCATATAAGTATCAGTAGCCAAGTGAGCTTTATTTGGATAAGCTCAGCAGGTCTTCAAGGGCAGGCTTTGACATATAGGAATTTTATCAGAATCATTTTTGAATAGTCTTAAGCCTTCTGCTGGTTGAATCTTTCTTTGACTGAAGTCTCTGGCTTCATCATTCCTTAGTGTGGCCAGATGGACCAAGTACCTGTAGGTTAGATATATTTCTATTTCGGTACCCATAGTTAAATGAGTCCTGCTAGGTTAGTTTCAAAAACCCTATTCCTCATATATTAGAATTAACATCATTTTGATCACCAACAATCAAATTCATGCATGCAGCTAATTTGGATATTACATTTTGAGATGCATGATGATGAGTGTGTGTAAGATTTGCCATTTTAATAAAACACTCTTTTTATTTGATGGATTCATCATATGCTTGGTTATGTTCACAGAGTTTAATGGTTACATAGTGAAAGTCAACACTATTACTTATGTGTATCTGGTTGATTCATAGAGGTGATCAGTTTCTGCGAATCCTCAAGATACTCTTATAGAACTGATCATACTATCTGTGTTATTAAACACTTAGAACATAGGTTTATACATACATACTAACCCATCAAAGAAAGATTACTTCATATAAAATAAATTTAACCTTTGATGCTGCTTATGACCCATTTTTAGATTTCTTTCAAGATGTCATCTTCAACCTAAAACTTGGATGGAGAGAAAGTTTGTAAGCATTTGAGTTTCCAACCTCAGTGTACTTTCTCTCTTCACCTTTTTAGGTAGATTATGATTTCTTGACAGAATACTGTTATAGTTCATAAGGAGGTGTAACATGATGTATATAATTATATTAGTGAGGAATCATACCTTTCTACTGTCAATTTCATAACAGTCATTTAACTTAGACATATTGAGGTTAGGCATTGATGTGCATAGTTTCTCATCTGCCCATGACAGCTTGTTGTTCCTCTTGACCTTCAATTAATCTGTCGTGGTCTTGAAGATGTAAGCTAAGAAAATCTCAAAGATCTTTAGTTCTTTGACATCCTTAAGTTCACAAGGTTTACATCCAACTCTTTGGTTGGTCGATATATGTTTGAAGTTCTTCTTTCTTCTTTGAATAATCATTTCTTAGCATGTATGGCCTTTTCATCTTTTTCAGTTTGAAGGATGTTTGACTCTTTTACATTGATGTCTTTTGAGCTTTCTAGCCTGGTCTTTAGACTACAAGATTGACTGTGGGCAGGGATTGGTCTTGTTGATATAGAAATCAAGAACATGGACCAATCTGAGCAGCTTCAGGTGTATATACACATTTACATGTTCACGATATTTCCAACGTGTGAGCTCAACTGCATATAATAAGTGACTTACTACTAAATTAAGTTTTGAACAATGTTTATGCCTAGGATCAGACTCAAAGCGATTAGCTTTTGAATATAGCATGAGAACCTGCTTTGATACCAATTGTTAGTTCTCAATAGGCACAATATAGATTTAGAAGGGGGGGTTGAACAGATCCTTTTTCGTTTCAAATACTTTTCTCTTTTATTTTGTATAGCTAATGATTTAGCATATGACAAACATAAGAATCTTTTCAAGCACAGCAAAATAAGTAAAAGATCCCCTTCATTGATATATTCATAATCATACATAAATTGTTCTTAGAGTTAGTTCAGTTGTAAGTAGTTAAAACATACATAGTAGTTATAACATACATAGCAGTTATAGCAGTCAATATACAAAATGTAAATGACATAAAGTAAAAGACACAAAGGGTTTTAAGTGGTTTAGAGACTCAAGCTCCTAATCCACTCTTCTGCTTTCAACTAGCAGGATTTCCACTAAGGAAGGGCAGCACCCTGAATCACTAAGATTCCTTCAAGGCCAGCAGCCTTGGGACTTCAGTTCACTAAGAACTCTTCAAGGCCAGCAGCCTTGGAACTTCTCTAGTTCCCTAGGAACTCTTCAAGCCCAGCAGGCTTGGAACTTCATTTAGTCCCTCCGGACAAGGACCCCTCAGGCCCTGGCTTCTTGTTGTTGTTGTTGTTGGTGCTGAGCTGCTAAGATGTCTTTAAGCTTGATCATCTTTTGTACTTAGCAGCTTGGTGTGGTCCTCTTTGCATTCTGCTTCGAGACTGGACCACATCATCTTTGGTGCAGCTGATCTTCTTATGTTCTGCTCATCTTCATGTAGTGTCAGCTGTGCACCATCACCATTTCCTGAACCCTTCTTAACATGTTGTCAGACATGGTTCTGCACTTGCTCTGCTTCAGCTTTGGGTTCATGGTGAATCGTAGAGTGGCTCTTAGGATCTGCCTTGTGCTTTGCCACTCTTCTGAATGCTATCTTCTTGTCCTTCTCGGCTCTTAGCTTAGATGCCAATTCAAGTGGCATTCTCATCTTTGTTGAGTGAAGCTTTGGTATGTTTAAGTCCTTCTTCGAAGCTGCTTCACTTCCACCTTCGTAGTCTCACCATCCACCGAGACTTGTTCTATTTAAGCTCGTGGAACTCAGAGAGTCAACGTTAGCATTCTACCAACTCAACGATTCTCGCAACATAGCAATCATCATCATCTTTGATCTTTGAAGCTCTGCTTATTTATACTCCTTCCCAATCTTCCCGCTGAAAGTAGCCATTGAAAGCTCTTTGAATTGCTTGGCAGATCTCGAGTTGTTTGGTGCAGACTGCAGATGTGACATGTCATGACTTTCTGACACTGCAGTCTACTGTTTCACCTACCCCGTCAGAGATGTCACTTTTATGCCTCGAGCAGGTCGACGACTCTATTTCACCCTTCTGATTTCTTGATTAGAGGTTGTCATTTTGTGTCGATGCTCTCAATAGGAGCCTCTTGTCTGAATATCAACCTTCAGATTGAACCGTTGCCCATGCTTCAATCTTCAGCTGTTCGAACTCTAAGATTCGGATGCATGTCTTCTTGGACCTGATCGTAGTGTCTTGTTATGTCTTGTTGACTGGTAGAGACAACACTACGATCTTGAAGAGTGTTGATTGGATCTTCAATATAGAACACCTCTTCCTTCTCTTGTGCAGTGCTTCAACACTTCTGTTTGCCTTGAAAGCTCTCAGATACTAATAGCTTGACTTCTTTGTTCTGGCCCCTTCTGAATAGCAAGACACTTCAGATTTGTGTCGTGTCCAGCTCGCTTTCTTCTTGTGATCTCCCGTTCACTTATCATCAATGGACTGACCCAATGCTTAATCACTTTAGCCTTGTTTTTCAGAGGCTGACCAATATCTCTATGTATACTCCATCACATCTTTCTTTGTTTGACAAACACTACGATCATGGTTGCTTCCAAGATCATCGTCTTATGTCTACTTGACAGCTACTGCACTTGATGACTTTCTTTAGTCAGTTACTGAAGTCTTCTTCTGATCTCCTTGTGGAAGGCTTCATCTCGAATGGCTTCACAACTCAATCTGGATGCTGATTGGGTTGATGCTTAGATCTTCTGTTAGCTTGCATGCCATTCGTTGAGTGCTCTCTAGTTTCCTTCAGGTGGGATGTATCTTTGCAGTTTAGACCAGAGGCTTCATTCCTTTGGATATTCTGGGAATGCTCATTTGTTGATAATCGTATTTGTTCTACGATTCTACCTTCACATTGTGAGCACATCTGTTGAAGTCTCAGTTCTACACTCTACGATTCAAATTTTCTTTGCACCAATACACTACTACAACTCGAGATCAAATCTTGACACTCTACGATTTCTGTCATTGTGCTTGTTGTCTTCATCCGATCTTGCTCGACTACAATCTCTCTGCTCGATATGATCAGTGAGACTCTCACGACTGAGAGTGTAGTCTCACGATTCTTAACTTGGCTTCGGCGAGATGCTCGGCGGCTAGGTAGTGGCGTTGTCTCTCACGATTCTCGAACACGACTTCCTCGATGAACTACTACCACGAGAAAGTTCTCCTCGACACACTACGATCCTTCCTCGCCTCTCCCGGCGATCTACGAACTTCCGAGATCTACTATCTTGCAGACTCTACGATTCTTCCTTCGATAGCTCTCGAGTTTTCCTGGACTCTCCTGGCAGACTACAATTTCTGGTGCAATTAGACAAGCCTATATATTACATCATAAGATCAACCTAACATGCTTGATCTTTCTATATTTATAGTCCTTGTACATCATTTCATTTTAAGGACTTTAACAAAGCTGTTTTGCTTATTGTGGATCAACCTAACACATGTGATCAATTCATTCTAAGTCCTTGTACACATGCTTCTATTATCTAACAAAGGATTTTTACTGACTTTTCTTAATGCAAGCATATTCTTTCATTCATTCATATATATATATATATATATATATATATATATATATATATATATATATATCATAATCAAATTATATGTAAATAGGAATATCATTCACATGCTTATTCCCGACATATTTTATTTAATAATTTGCATAAAGGTTTGGTGTGACGCCCCCAAATCCGGGTATCTTCCAACCCGACAGATGGTGCTCCACGGTGCTACAGTTCACACAAACATTCAATTGAAATACCTCAAAAGAACGAATGTGTCTTATATATATTCAAAATAATATTAACATTCCCCAGGTTCTTTATAACCGTTACATTTGTCCTTGTCATAATATCAAATATTATGCTTACAAAACTATACTATTACATAAGTAATATACGGGTTCGCCTTCGCCTTCCCTTTATACTTGTCGAATCCATCGGTCCGTTCGATCTTAGCTGCATTCATATGGTTCAAGCAAGAGTGAGCCTAACTAGCTCAGCAAGTACAACAATTCTAATAAAACTAGCATGCTTGAAACATAGGAATCGTATATCTTCAATAACTAAACAATAGTTACGAAGTACTATCGATAATTCAAAATAGCACTTCTTTTCATTCAAAACGTTTTACAACAACAATATTCAGTAAAACATCAATTCTCGGTCCAAGACCATGAGCATTTCATAAGTACTTTGAAAAGGACATCCCAGCACGAAGTCCGTAAGTCCGGCATAGCTTACGAGCACGTCTAGGTGATCAGCCTATAGTACTCTATGTTGATCAACGCTACATTCATTAAAGGTGTATACGTTTAATTTGAGGCAACCTCACGTGCGTGTCGTTTGACGACAAAACAATTTGGCATACTCAGTCTCCTTTTGAAAACCACAACAATATTAGTTTGGTAAATCATTGCCCATACTTGAAAGATTAAAAGAAATTCAACATATCGCAAGTCTAGCTGAAGGAATTGGCGTTGACTTCATCAGACATTAACTTATGTGAAGAATACATGAATCACAAAGCTCGTCCAGATCGAACTAGAACAAGGGTTAGAGTAAGGGTTAGAGTACTTGCCTTTAGCGTCTGCGTACAGATATAACACGTGCACTTTAAGTCTTTAAGTCTCTACAGTAGATGATAAGATCACATAGCATATTAGGTCATGAATAATCATACATGGTTCCTAAAGAATCTTACCCTTCTTCTCAATCTAATTACGTATTAGATTTGTTATTTATTGATTTCGGCTTTCCGTTACGTCATTCTTACGTTCACATGCAATTGACTTTCTTGAACTCTAAGTGATCATACTTAAGGTTTAATCATGACTTAATAATGTTTTATTAAGTCCCTTAGTTCATTATTAAACAATTTACATCATGCTCTACTTGTATCCATTCTTTACTATCTAGGTTTTAAAGGTCATTTGGCTGGCTACTTCACTATTACTCTCTCGTAATCATACCGCACACATATATATGGGCTAGAAGATCGACTCTTTACATTTGCTGGCTAAGTCTCCTTTATTACTTGCCACACAAAGCGATCAAGGGTAATTTCTAGTTACGCACAACACGCAAGTATACGTGGTCAACAAGTAATAAAGAGTAAGTAAAGTATCGTTCCCATGGAGAATTAATTAATAAAGTTCACCAAGCATTAGCCCATAACCATTTCAGTCTTATTTAAATGATTGCTTTGAGTTTTTATATTTAAACTATGAAATTAAATAGTACCAACTACCCCTAGAATGAGACTAGATAATAAAGACATGAGATTACAATTTCCCCTATTGCATCATCTAAATCAACACACTTCTAGTTAAACCAAATTAAATATAACGGATTGTTAGTCGAGAACACGAAAGTGAAATATAGCCATCTCTCGATGTACCATACTCATATCACATATAATCCACAATTGATAGAATACACATGAACACCCACATTACCTAAACCACTATATGTCTATGTGATTTACAAATAATTAGGGTTTGAACCCAAGTCCTCAATTGACTACGAGTGGTGCTTCGGTATATGTCTATCCTAAGCACGAATCATATATTCCATCACCATGTAGAACATACAAACACAAGCTATCAAGATCAAATCTAAACCCATACTTCTTCTTTCAAATTCATATGGGTTATCACAGTAATTGATGGTCAATCAACTAAGCAAATAAGCGTGAATCTTAATAGACAATCTCATAACAATTAATAAGACTAACAATGAAGTATGTCAAAATAAACTAGGCAATAGATTCCATTGCAATCCCAAAATAGAGTTTAACTCATAGTTGAATTAGAATCCATGATCCACAATTGAATATACATTGAAAGATACAATAGAAGTAAAGAGAGTTAAGGATCAAGAACAGCAAATCTGAGTTTCTTCTCTTGTTTCACTTCTGAACCTTCAAGGATCCTCAATTTCTTCAATCCCCAAATCGTAGTTATTCTAGGGTTCTAATCTAATCTAAAAAGAAAGAGAATTGGATCCTGAATGCTTGCAGCAATTGGATTGAACCTGAGAGGAGAAACAATCAAACCATTATTAATACTTACCATTATCTAACATCTACTAAATATGGAAATGTAAATTAGAATTAAACAAAGAGGGAGAAAGATTGGATGGGGTGCCTCCCATCTAGCGCTCGGTTTATAGTCCGTTAGCTGGACTCTTTTCTTAACACCGCTATCCGATTCCTCTACGATAAGATAAGAACCTCCATCCATTAGAACCAAGTGTGTGTGTGGTAGGTTCCCCATCATGAGAGTCTGTGAATTGAAGCCACCTAGCATATTTCCTATACATGATGTTCCTAGTTCCACTGCAATGCCAGGTGCGTCTCCCGTTGTATCTATGAATAGATTTTTGCATTGAGGCCTGACAGATATAACAAGATTTTCTTCTTCTATTATCTCTTCCTCAACCCCCCCATGGTTTGTAAGAGGCCTCATAATCGCAGAAATTCTTGCTTTAGATGTGACTACCAAGGGGACATGGGTGTGCAAATTTCACTAAATTTTTCAACTCTATCTGAGAAGGCACTTGGGGTATTATACAAGTCAGCTCATGATCTTCATTTTCCACACCCCCAGTTGTCTCCTCAATGTCCACTCCTTTCAGTTCATTCCGTGGCATGAACACCTCTGTCTCTCCATTAGTTTCATCGTCCATGTCATAACACCAATTGTTTTGAGGGCGATTGTTCAAGGCTTCGAGTATTTGATCCATTTGATTCTGCAGATTCCGAATTGACTTCCCTTGCTCAATCATCTTCTCCTCAGTTGATGCTACAAACTTGAACCACAAATCCTCCACTCTTGAATTATCTTGTTCAGTTTCAAAATCCATGTATTGAGGCCCATTCATTGAGGAGTTAATGAGTTGTTCCGTTTGTTTGTTAAGATTTTGGCTTGATAACTCCTGACTCATCATCATCTCGTCATGGTTTGCTATGCTTTTTGACATGAATTCCTTCAACCTTGAATTTTCCTCTTGTTGCGTTGAAGGTGGATATGAGAAATCTGATGGATGTGTTGGACTTTGGATGCAGTATTGGTTGGAATAGTTATAACTCCATTCATGATCTGGGTGATACCCCCAACCTTGTTGATAATCAGGATAAACATCGTTGTTAAAGTAATCACCCCCAAACCGCACTTGTCCAACCTTGATGTTGCAGATCGATAACTTTCGGATGCTCGCCAAAGACAAGATTCACATGTAACTACTATCTCTCGAGTGCGTTGGGCTGCAAGAATATCCAACCTCTCCGAATGTGTTTCAATTTGTGCTGACAATGTAGAAAATACATTGAGTCCCTCAGTGCTCGTGTCCCTTGGTTGAATCATATTTTCATAAGGCCATTGATAAGCAAAGTCACCCATGGTACCTGAAAAGAGAGAAATATAAGAAGATAATTAAAACAACAACAAAAACATGTTTAAATTAAGACTAATTTGATTAAGATTAATGTTGGCAAAAATTTATTAAGCTAATTCCCCGGCAACGACGCCAAAAAACTTGTTGGGTAATTTCTAGTTACGCACAACACGCAAGTATACGTGGTCAACAAGTAATAAAGAGTAAGTAAAGTATCGTTCCCACAGAGAATTAATTAATAAAGTTCACCAAGCATTAGCCCATAACCATTTCAGTCTTATTTAAACGATTGCTTTGAGTTTTTATATTTAAACTATGAAATTAAATAGTACCAACTACCCCTAGAATGAGACTAGATAATAAAGACATGAGATTATAATTTCCCCTATTGCATCATTTAAATCAACACACTTCTAGTTAAACCAAATTAACTATAACGGATTGTTAGTCGAGAACACGAAAGTGAAATATAGCCATCTCTCGATGGACCATACTCATATCACATATAATCCACAATTGATAGAATACACATGAACACCCACATTACCTAAACCACTATATGTCTATGTGATTTACAAATAATTAGGGTTTGAACCCAAGTCCTCAATTGACTACGAGTGGTGCTTCGGTATATGTCTATCCTAAGCACGAATCATATATTCCATCACCATGTAGAACATACAAACACAAGCTATCAAGATCAAATTTAAACCCATACTTCGTCTTTTAAGTTCATATGGGTTATCACAGTAATTGATGGCCAATCAACTAAGCAAATAAGCGTGAATCTTAATAGACAATCTCATAACAATTAATAAGACTAACAATGAAGTATGTCAAAATAAACTAGGCAATAGATTCCATTGCAATCCCAAAATAGAGTTTAATTCATAGTTGAATTAGAATCCATGATCCACATTTGAATATACATTGAAAGATACAATAGAAGTAAAGAGAGTTAGGGATCAAGAATAGCAAATCTGAGTTTCTTCTCTTGTTTCACTTCTGAACCTTCAAAGATCTTCAATTACTCCAATCCCCAAATCTTAGTTATTCTAAGGTTCTAATCTAGTCTAAAAAGAAAGAGAAGAAAAGATGTGAGACTCCAGATTTTATGAATAAAGATTTAATTTTCTCGACATATTTTTTTAATATTATGGTGTGGATTTGAGATAATGTTATAGTTGTGGGTAGTATTTATAAATTTTGCAAAGTATGCAAGTTGTCATATTATATTCGATTGGTTGGGGAATATTTGTTTTATCAGGGAATATTCGTACAATGGCACAATCATTGGTGGACCCCGCAACGGAATTATTGTCGGATTAGGAAAACAACAAAAATATTTTATGAAAATAACTATGGAAGTTTTACCGTTAATCTTGTTGAACTACTCTTAGTAAAAAAATACAAGATGTCTGGCGTGGTTGCATAGTAGCACACCAGTATTAATTATTGATGCTTACGTGATAAGTCACTCGGTTTTTGTTGGTATTATTAATGTAATAATACGTAAAATCTTTTATATAAAACATAATACTTTTATAAAGTTATTCTATAAATAGAGTATATTATATTCTATTATGCATAGTGTTGCATAATTATTCGCATAGTATTTTGCAAAGTAAAATCTTTTTATATAAAAAATGTATTACTTTTATAAAGTTATCATTTTTATTAGACAATAATTAGAATATATTATATTTTATTATGCATAGTATTTGTATAGTGCTGCATAGTGTTTGCATAGTAAAATCTTTTATAAAGTTATTCGTTTTATTAGATTATAAATAGAATATATTATATTTTTATTTAAAAGATTTTGCTTTAAATATGGACCTCGATTAAAAGTAAATCAATCTGACCGTTCATGAGTTAGTTACTATGCGATCCATTTTTCTATAAATAGAAGCTCATTCATTCATTATTTCTTACGAATTCACCAAACTCTAGAGAGAAACTATAGAGAGAAAGAAGAAAAGTGTTACTCGCTACTTCACTACTTCTATATCCAGTACTCTTCTTTCTAAGGTAAGGAATATTATTTGTTGTACTCGTAAGGGGTACTCTTTCTTTCTTATTTATGAAGAGAACTTTTGTTATTCCATTCT
Organism: Panax ginseng; assembly: GCA_020205605.1. Classification (NCBI taxonomy): domain Eukaryota; kingdom Viridiplantae; phylum Streptophyta; class Magnoliopsida; order Apiales; family Araliaceae; genus Panax; species Panax ginseng. The sequence continues at coordinate 27,116,270 of CM035146.1, read as the reverse complement.
TTATTATTCTGTTGGAATAACCTGTATATCGCTGGCTACCCTATACTTGGTGAAATTCTTCTGTTATTCCATTCTTTATTATTATGTTGAATAACCTTTTTATGCAAAGTACCGCATACATGGTGAAATTCTTCTAATATTCCATTCTTTATTATTCTGTTGGAATATCCTGTCTGTGCGTTTTACGCCGGACCTGGTTCCGTTATTTATTATTCTGTTAGAATATCCTGTCTGTGCGTTTTACGCCGGACCGGTTCCGCCTTTTATTATTCTCATTGGAATAACTTTGTATGCTGGCAATCCGCATGCATGGTGATTTTGTTGTTATTCCAAATCTTTATTATTCTCATTGGAACATCCCGCTTGGCATGTAATTTCGCTTTGACTGGTTTCATTACTTATTATTCTGTTGGAATAATGCATACATGCTAAGTACCGCATGCATGGTGATTTCTTTTGTTATTCCATTCGTTATTATACTCGGTTGGTTAAAGTTTTGACTTCTATACTCCATGAAATTAGTGGAATATCCTTGATATTTGCGCTTCATCCAAAGATCTTTCATGGAAATATTCTTCCGAGCATTCTTGAATTTTACTCTACAAAGCGAAGATCATGTTGACAATTTGGGCGTTATCGCTTTCTAGATAAATTAATTCTTGAACTTGTTTTATTGAATTCTTATATCATTGTCATCATCCTCATGTTTATTTTTTTGAAAGTCATCTGTGGCCTGTAGTGCATAGATGGACTTGGTATGATTATGACCAGAGATTATTCGGTATAATCATAACCATAATGTTACAAATGATGTGGAAAAAGTCCTCATTGGCCCGTAGTGCATTGATGGACAGTTTTTGGTATGATTATGGCTATGGATTCTCTTTGGCCATAGTGCAAAGATGAATTGTTTTATGGCATGATCAGGACCGTTGATGAAAACATGATTATCTTTAGCCGTAGTGCATGGATAATTCGTGGTCGTGATAATAAAGAATATCCTTGGCACAGAGTGCGGGATGATTTGATGATGTGGATTATTTATTAAGTCGAGTCTCAGTGATAAAAGTCATGAAAAACCTTTTAAATCATAGAAGATAGTAGATTTTATTCTCTACTTGACTCTTCTAATGGATTGCTTGTTCACCAGCAGCTTAAACTTGATAGTTATTATACTTTATCGGTTTAACATCATGAAGGCTAACGATAAATTATTCTCGCATTATCTTAGTCATAATATTTCTTCTTCGGGCTAGTTGAGCTCACCCTTTCTTTCAATGTTCTCTTCGTGAAATAAGAACGTGGGCTGGGACTAGGTCGAGGAACGTAGTGATTTATCCTAAATGTTTGCATTAGTAGTCTTCACTATTCCGTGAAATAGTGTGATAATAATTGTAATTAGGACTCCTTTTGATTTTGTATACTCTAGTAGACAATATTTGTATTCAAACTCACGATTTATTTTTTTCGTATTGTACACGATTTGTATTATTAAGTTGTATTTGAATTACGTACTCATGTATCCAAGCGACTCAAGATGGGTGATGTATACCTAATTTTGGGGGCGCCACGGTTGAGTATCAAAGCTTAGGGATATGATCCTGGCTAAGATGTGAGACTAGAACTAGGAGGGAGAGATCGGGAATTCCTTCGCTAGTATGACCTACCTAAGTTTATTTGATATTTAATTGGTCGGTCAGAGTATAGAGATAATATGTGATATGTTAATTAACCCTTGTTTTGTGGCAGCATTTGAAAATGGCATCCGAAAATGTTGAGATAAGCAATGGAGCACGAGGAGATTGATTCTCCACGGATCAATAATCAGGACAATGTGCAACAGGATGGTGATAATCCTCCTGTAAACAACAACACTGATCAATTGACGAACGATGGTACATTTAGGAGCTTTTTAGAATTCATGCAACATCAGGCGAAGGCAGCTCCTGTTCATAATGCAGGGGGAAACACTGGCAACCCACGGTTGGTCACCGCTAAGCAATTCAAGGAGCTGGGACCACCGGAGTTTTTAGGAAAGCCAGAACCACTTAAGGCGGAGACGTGGTTAAAGCAGATCAACAAGATATTTGATGTCTTGGTATGATCCGAGGAGCAAAAGGTTCCCTTTGCCACCTTTATGCTGCGTGAAGAGGCAGATCACTGGTGGGAATCTGTAAAACATACCCAGCCTGACGCACTATTCATTTCACTAACTAGACATCTCAACCTATATATTACAATAACTTCTTTAAATTTAGTTATGGCTTATTTCTTATAAGTTCATAACTTAGCAAATTCTTCATATAAGATTTCCATCATATGACAAATTCATCATTGTTCTTCATAAGTTCATAACTTATTTAGGTTTAAATTGCTTATTTCTTACTTATTCGGCTTAAGTCCATTGATTATCCAATCCTTATAGGTTCTTAGCATACATGTCCATTAAATTACACTTCTCTTATCACCCTACAATGATAGAGATGAAGGATATAAGATCATTACCTTTGAAGACTAACTTCTTCTTCTTTGGAAATCTAACAATGGAAGGTTGGACTTAAAAGTACTTATTCTCTCTACCAAATAAGTTTCTTTGTGAGGAGAGTTTGTTGGATGAAATTTGAACAAGCTAAATAATGAAATCTATCTTGCTATTTATAGAGCATTCAAGGTTAGGGGATTATAGTCATTAAGGACTTCCACCTCCTTACTAACCTCCTTACTATTTCATACTTAACCCCTAAGTAATCTTGGCCATCACACTTAATTCTTGCCCACCACACAAAGGTCTTGGTCACAACTTCACCCATGGGTTGCCCCATGGATCTTAATTAACTAGTGGATCATCATTTGGGCTTAGGTTGAGTTTGATTAACCAAATCTTTTGGGCTTGCTTTAATTTAGTTTGGGCTTACATTAATAAACACTTGGGCTTAATTATTACTCCCCCATGGGTTTACACCTTTAATCAAGTTGGACTTGTAATTCATACAACATCCTACAATTCATTTCATTGGACTTTAATTCCTTATCATTCTCGAATTAAGTCCGTATGCGAAATATTGCGTTTTCCATACTTAGATTATTATTACATAATCCATCTCACCTCGATATTATAACATTACGTATTTCTCGGAAGTTCAAAAACAATTCACGAGCGATAAACGATGAATAGTGTTTTTCGAAAAATTTCTCGGAAAGCTTTTATTTTCGTCTTGGAAATTCAAACACTTTAATTCCCTCACGTAGTTAAAATACTACGATGTTCTGATGTTTCTAGGTTATAGAACGATATACGTCTTATTAACACATAATAATAACAAATAATATTATTTTATTCATTATTTAATTCTTTCAAGTATTTTTCAAAGGATCCGAATTTCTCGGTCGTTACATTCTTCCCCCCTTATAAGGATTATGTCCCAAGAATCTCGCCTTACATTACGCAAACAAATGAGGGTAATCCTTCTTTATCTTTTCTTCCAACTCCCATGTTTCTTCCTCGGCATCGTGGTTCTTCCATAACACCTTTACCGATGATATGACCTTGTTTCGCAGAACTTGCTCTTTTCTATCAATGATTTGAATTGGCATCTCTTCGTAAGTTAAGTCCTTCTCGAGTTGAATAGGCTCAAACTCTATTACGTGTTTATAATCCAGTTTGTAAGGACGTAACACCGATACGTGAAATATGTTATGTATTCATTCCAAGTCTGGAGGTAATGCTACCATATACGCTACCTCACCTACTCGTTTTAGTACCTCAAAAGGTCCTATAAACCTTGGGCTTAGCTTCCCCTTCTTTCCAAAGCGTATCTTTCCTTTCCAAGGAGATACCTTTAGAAATACATACGAGCCTACCTCAAACTCCCTATTTTCTCGATGTAAGTATCGTTACTTCTATACATGCATCTTGAGTCGCTTTCTGAGACACATTCATATCAACTTCACTACATCCGCTGTTTGTTGCACCAATTCTGGTCCTAGCATTCGGCGTTCTCCCACTTCATCCCAACACAACGGTGTTCGGCACTTCCTTCTATATAAGGCTTCATAAGGCGGCATACCTATGCTTGCATGATAACTATTGTTATACGCAAATTCTACTAATGGTAGATGATCATCCCAACTACCCTTGAAATCCATGGCACAAGATCTTAATATATCTTCTAACATCTGAATTGTCCTCTCGCTCTACCCTTCAATTTATGGATGATATGTCGTACTTAACTTCAATTGCGTCCCCAACTACTCTTGCAGACTTCTCCAAAAGTTCGAAGTGAATCGTGGTTCACGATATGACACAATCGAAACGGGTACTCCATGTCTGAAAATAATTTCCTTAACATAAAGTTTCGCTAATTGATCTAAGTTATACTTGACCCGAATTGGCAAAAAGTGAGTCGACTTTGTCAACCGGTCCACTATCACCCAAATCGCGTCATACCCCTTCTGAGTAATCGGAAGTCCCACCACAAAGTCCATCGTGATATGCTCCCACTTCTACTCCGAAATCTCCAATGACTGTAATAAGCCACTTGGTGGTTGATGTTCGACCTTAACTTTCTGACAAGTCAAGTGTGATGAATAAATTTTTTGAGTTGTGATTCTGGGGATAGAATCCTTTTAAGGAGGGAAAGATGTAACGATCCAAAAATTTATAATTTAATTTAAATATTTATTGAATTAAACAAATATTTTAAATAATTTATTTATTGAAGAAAATAAATAATTGATAATTGTGGTGAATTAATTTTGTAACTAAATTGATTAATGTTAATTTGAATAATGATAATTTTATTTAATGGATTTAATTTAAGGAAATAATTAATTTAAATCAATTGCTTAATATTTAAGAAGATAATTAAATTAAGTGAATTGTTTAATATTAAATGAATAAATTAAATAAAGTGATGTTTCTAATTTATTAATTAAAATTAGATATATATATATATATAATTATTTATTTATTATAAGTATAATTATAATAAGATTATAATTATTATAATTATAAATTATAAGCTATTTAATGGATTGCATGTGTGACAAGTAAAACTATATAATATAATAATATAATAATAATTTAGTTTGGAAAATAGGTGCTTAGCCAAACAAGGCCTTGTGGCCTTTGGCATTTTCCAACTAACGCCTTTTGTTATTTTCTAACGGATGAGGATGTGGGATTATGGCCAGTTTTATTTTCATTGTGTCTTTCTAAGGTTAGCTATCAGAATATAAACACAGAGGAGAGGAGATTGAGAGTGAGATCTTGAGAGTATTGTGAAGAAATTATTGATTTTTCTCAAAACAAATTCAGTGGGTTAGAAAAGATTACAAGCTAAGTGAAGGTATTTTCTAAACCTTGGGATTATATATATATATATATATGAGTTTTACAGCTTAATTTGTAAACTCTGTGAATTTTAGTTTCTGTAAATTGTTGTTATGTAACCTAAGTATGATGATTATATATAGTTATGATGTTAGAGGTTGTAATCAGACATGAATTATATGTGAATTACAGTTTAAAAAGGAAGAAAAGTATGACAGTGTTTGTATTTCTTATATGGCTTGTGAAAAAAACCAATTTTAGTGGTCAATTCGTATGTTAAACTGTGAATTGATGTTAGATTATGCTAGTCTATTAAGAAACGCACATAACATAATTTGAACGAAGTAATTCAGACAAGAATCGAAGTCACAATGTTCAATTTTGTGAAGAAACTCAAAAATGGAGTTTTAGTATAAAATATGGAATTTTGAGAAATTAAACTAGTTTTAGTTAATGAAATTTATCTTGCTATTTATAGAGCATTCAAGGTTAGGGCATTATAGTCATTAAGGCCTTCCACCTCCTTAATAACCTACTTACTATTTCATACTTAACCCCTAAGTAATATTGGCCATCACACTTAATTCTTGCCCACCACACAAAGGTCTTGGTCAGCACTTCACCCATGGGTTGCCCCATGGATCTTAATTAAGTAGTGGATCATCATTTGGGCTTAGGTTGAGTTTGATTAACCAAATCTTTTGGGCTTACTTTAATTTAGTTTGGGCTTACATTAATAAACACTTGGGCTTAATTATTACTCCCCCATGGGCTTACACCTTTAATCAAGTTGGACTTGTAATTCATACAACATCCTACAATTCACTTCATTGGACTTTAATTCCTTGTCATTCTCGAATTAAGTCCGCATGCGAAATATTGCATTTTCTGTACTTAGATTATTATTACATAATCCATCTCACCTCGATATTATAACGTTACGTATTTCTTAGAAGTTCAAAAATAATTCCCGACCGATAAACGATGAATAGTGTTTTTCGAAAAATTTCTCGGAAAGCTTTTATTTTCGTCTTGGAAATTCAAACACTTTAATTCCCTCACGTAGTTAAAATACTACGATGTTCCGATGTTTCTAGGTTATAAAACGACATACGTCTTATTAACACATAATAATAACAAATAATATTATTTTTTTTCATTATTTAATTCTTTCAATTATTTTACAAAGGATCTGAATTTTTTGGTCGTTACATTTGGCTCTGATACCACTGTTTGGTTTGTAATATTCATGAACGCAATAAAATTACATAAAATAAGCGAAAACGTGGAAAATCAGAGTTTAAAATTTTTACAAACCATATACCCGGATCATCCTTTATGCACAATTATTAATTAAACGAAAATATAAAGAACAAGAATCACACCCTTGAAGATTCAAGTTTCCTCAGGTACAAGTTCACCTCCAAATCTATTTCGTGTTCAACTTGAATCCACTGGGTTTGTTTCCTTCCTTTGATCAACGTTAGCCACCCAAGTGTTTGGCCTCTATAGGTGATCCACCAAGGAAGAAGAAAGATTCAAGAAGATGGGTGTTTGGCAAAACCCTAGTTTTTCTCTCTCATAGAAAAAGAGTATACTCTCCCAACTATTGGACGTCTGTTGTAAAAAAGTGAACAACGTTTCACCCATAATAAGACTCCTCTTATTTGTAGATGTGGGCAACCCTCTTTAACAATTAAGGAATTTGGTTTTATTTTAATTAATTAGGTTCCCAATCTTATTAAGAATAATTAATTAAACTCTTTTAATTAATTAGCCTCCTAATTTTATTAGGATATTTAAGAGTACTTTTATTAATTAATTCTTAAACTCCTTTAAAAATTAGAAAATAGTAATAGTAATAATAATAATAAGACTCCTCTTATTAATTTATATTTAATATTTTTAAAATATTAAATAATAAATATTAAGCTATTTAATTTATTCTATCACCATAGATTAAATTAAATATACTTAACTTATTATTACTATTATGCTATTAACTTCTTAAATAATTATTCTTCCTTTTATGGTGTGACCCTTTAGGTTCTTCATATTAAACCGGTTGTGAATAAATCAATTAAAACAATTATAATCTTATTTAAATAAATTAATTAAACTATTAATTTATTTAAATAAATAATATTTATTCTACAATAGGGATAAGCCTCCCTAGCGATCAACGACTTTCTAGATAATATAGATTTCAACATTAATCATAAAAGAACATTTGAGTAAATAGTTATCGTACAATTCAATCCTTCCACCATACAATGTCCCAATTAAATATAAGACATAGAATTACTGTCAAGTCTTATTTTATTTAATTATATGTATTTCGATCCTTAAATGCACAACTCCAAATAATGCAAATCAGAAACTCCTTTCTAAGTTCATTCTGCCTTGGCCAAGGACTACTGGGTTGTCACACATAGGACATTTCTCTTCTTTTACTAGAAGCGGTAGGTTCTTTATTGATCATACATTGTCTCCATGTACAACTTATTATACCCAAGCATACCCTTTGATATACCCTAAGGGTCTTAAGGAATAAGTCAAAGTATAACTCATCATACACAAGATACTATGAAGATCTTAAGTCCAAGGATCACTTGTACTACTATCACTTCAGAAATTCCTATTGACAGGCAAGTAAAACTCCATTAGGTATTCCTTAGTGAGCCATGTTCAGTGAACTTATTCTCTAATAAGCACCTACATACTTGCTTTAGTGTCTCCACACAAATGATCATGAGATCAATCATCCTCATCCAATGAGCAAGAAACGTATGTACCAATCTATCCGGATTCACTAATCCCCAATTTAGTAATCCAACGACTGGGAACTATTTTAGTTGTAAGCTTTCTAAGAATTTAGATCTCATCAGAATGATCATCATCATTATTCTAAAAGCATTTCTTAAAACTATGGGTTTATCACATATTATAAAACAGCATCATGTAGATAATTAAAAGCCTTTAATAAATTAATACTTTTTATTAATAAATGAATAAGATTATTACAAAGTATATGTTTTATCATCAAATATGATTGGCTTGTGTGCATACTACTTTCAACCCCCACATCGGCTAAAATGTTTAACGCTTACGTTTATTCTAACATTTTCTTTTCGACTCACATTTGGACTTTACTTAATCTTATTATCGTTCGTTACGGCTTTCTTGATAATCCATATCTTATGACCTTCATCAACGTCTAGGTCATACAATCAATGTATACTTAGAACATTCGTTCGACGCGAATATGATTCACAAGGATCGTTTACGTATTCTACGTTCGTGTTGCTCGACTCTTAAACTCTCATTCAACATTTTCCTAAGGTTTTAGTTGCTTTCATTTGTTATCTATTACATGAACCTCACGTTCATCGTCCTTTTTTAATGTCGAAGCCATACAATTCATTGTATAATAAGGTTGATCATTCAACGTAACTACGTTGCATTTACAGCGTCTATACGCTTTACACTTAACTCTAATTATGACATCATAACATTGAAATGTTATAAATCACCCTCATCACTCAACGTCTAAGGAATCACAATCATAGAAATCACACACGTTCATTTTATCGCGACCACGGTCCCCGAATATTGGTTACGTAATTCGCATTTATATTCTTTATCTTTTAATCACATTCAATCTTTCTGTTCAACCTTTACTAAATGTTTAAATCACTTTATTAAGTGTTACATTAGGTGAACTAAGTGTTCATTATCTTTCATTACACTTCCCCCAAGAGTTGAGCAGTTAAAAGCTCTTCTTTGAGTTTTTCCTTGTACCGGCGCTGCGGCGCCACTTCCTTTGTTATTCCTGGAACTGCAGGGCGACTTAGCAGTAGCTGAGCCTCCGGGTTGGCGCTGCGGCACCCCATTTCTAGTTCAAACTGGCGCTGCAGCGCCAGTTCAAAAACTCAGTTTTTCCAACAATTTTTTTCTAAGTGTTGGAACGCGTACGAATCGCCTACTTTGCAAACTCGTAAGTTCTTCGTTATAACTTAGAACGAGGTTGTTCTAAAGCCATTCTTTTCTTTATCTTACATACTTTAACTTTTCACGAACAGAAATTTATTCTGAATCTATTAACATGCCATTCGATTGGCTTAAATTCCATTATTCGTTCGTTTTACGTTTATTAACGTTCTTTGTTAGTCCGTAATTCGGTCATCCGAACTCAAAATTCATTCGTTCTTGAGTCCATGACTCATGTTTTCTATGTTTTCTTACATTCTTATGAAACCCTACACATTCAGGTTCATTTACAAACTTTTTACTTTTTGTTCGTCTTTTATGAAATTTTCGCCATAACTTCGTTATAGCTAAGTTCAATCCGTTCTTCATGAACGTTTCTATCGTTCCTAACCAATCAATAAGCATCTAACTTATACGTGATGGTTTTAAACTTGTCCATCAACAACAAGTTCTAACTACGATGGTTTGAAATTTGTCCATCAATAACGTTCTTCGTGTTCTTCGTGTTTTCTTCGCGTTCTTCGTTCGTTCTTCATTATAATCGATACTTGGATTATGATTTCACTTTTTCTTGGAATTTGGTGTTATAAAACACCATTTCTTACTTATTTCATCGAATCGTTCATATGATTCATTCGGATCGTTCAAATTCATTACGAAATTCATACTTCCTTAAGAAATTTATAAACTAAACTTCAAATTCTTATTTCTTTGTTTTCTCATGATTTCAACCATATGAAAATCATTCTTAACATCTTTTACATCTATTCTCATTAAGCTATGTTTTTAACATAGAAAACTTAAAGAAAATTTAGATTAAACTAGGTTTTGGATTACCTTTCTTCTTTAATCTTTTTCTATTGGACAAAGTTTGCACTCGGGCTAGCTTTTCATCTTCCTTTTCCTCCTCATCCGACTTCTCTCTCTCTCTCTCTCTCTCTCTTAAGTGTTGGTGATTTTCAACTCACCAACAAAATGAGCTAAGGCTCTCTTATATAGAAAACCAAGTCTAGGAGCAAAATAGTCATTTCGCCCCTAAAGTTACTGTTAGTTCCTAAAGGCAATAATTATTTAGAAGGGGGTTGAATAGATATTTTAAATTCTTTTCGAAATACTTTGTTAGTTTTGATAATGATTTAAATACAGCGGAATTAAGATTTGTTTGTTCTTCCTTTAAGATATAGTGAGTTAATAAGAGTGAGGCAGTTATGACAGTTATAGCAGTTATAGTAAGAATGTAAGAGACACATCAATTTTAAGTGGTTCAAAGAACTTAAAGCTCCTAGTCCACTCTTCTACTCCTCGAGTAGGAAATTCACTAAGGATATCTTTACACATTCTGAATCTCATAGATTCCTTCAAGACCAGCTGTCTTGGCACTTCTCAGTTCACTTTTGAACTCTTCAAGTCCAGCAGACTTGGTTCTTCACAGTTCACTTAGAACTCTTCAAGTCCTTCTGACTTGGAAACTTCTTACTTCACTTGATAATAGTTGATGAGTTCTTGAATGGTGCTACTCAGTTGCCGTTAAGCTCTTATTCGAAAGAACTGAGTAGCTGATCAAGCTTTCTATTTTTGGATTGTAGAGTTGAGCGTTGATTGTAGAGTAGCTGAGCAAGCATTAAATGTATTTGACATTTTTGAGCTTTGATGGAGACTTTATGCACATCTTTTGATTAGCAATCTGGCCCACTGACACAGCAGACTGCTATCTCACCTAACACTTGAAAAGGTGTTTTCTGCTGACCCATAGTACTTTTCTTAACTTCTTCAATACGTTTCTTTGTTGTATACTAAGGATGACTGTTGTGTCATTGGGACTGCCGATGACTTCAACGTTTATAATCCATTCCACATTTGTTGGGATTTATTCTTAAACAAATGGGCAAGGCTCGATGCTTCTGATACAAACAGATGATGCTCTACGATTCTGATCGTGGTGTCTTGCCACCTTGGTGCTTGATCTGATACTGGAAAATGAGAACACTATAATTTCTCTTATGGACTGGTACACTACGATCTTCACTTACTTGTCTTGCAGACTCTACATTTCTGAGAGCACACTACGATCTCTGAGTTGGCTCGGCAAACGTTTGGACCACTCTACGACTTCAGGAGAAACCCTTCAAGGCAGACACACTACGATTCTCGATGCTCTACGATTATGCCTTGGCTTCTGCAATCTCTTGATCAGCTCGATAGACTACGATTCTGTTAAAGCCTATCTATTACATCTCAAGACATAGATCAACCTAATATCTTTGATCTCTTCATCTATACATTTATTTATAAAGTGATAAACATTAAAAACTTAGATCAACCTAACAAATTTGATCTACTACTAAGTCCTTGTACATATATTCCTTGAAGGACTTTACATATAATCATACATAATTACTTTCAACATCAAATTTAAATATGAAATCTCCCAATAATCTCCCCCTATTTGATGTTGACATAACCAAGGAGATTTGTGTCATGATTATCAATTTCTAGATGCAGTTGCTAGAAAGTAAATATGACTTAGTGTTTCAGTGAGCAACTGAAATCTCTAGAGAATAAGCATGAATTTATTAATGTTTGTAAAGACAGATATTACAATTAAGCTTAGTTACATCAATAAGAATTGAGTTTCAACTTATCTCTATTTCTTTTTCCTTTTGTTCCTTGGAGCACTATAAAAAATGGGGCTTCAGCAACAACCGATTTTCGTTGCTAAAGGTGCCAAATTTCGTTGTTAAAGGTTTTTGGCAACGACATTACTATCGTTGCGTCTTTCATTGCGCAATCAGCGTTTCTAATTATTCCACAACGAACGTATTTTTTTCGTTGCCAAAAGTAATACATTTTGCAACGAAATTTGGCTTTCGTATAGATACATCGATCCTTTAGCAACAAAATGTATTGTTGCAGAATAATTAAAATTTTGTTGCTAAAAATCCCATTTCGTTGCAAAAGCCTGCTAATTGGCAACGAAATAAACTCTTTTTTTTTGTTTGCAACGACCATACATTTTCGTTGCAATTGACACCATTTTGCAACGACATTTTTTGTTGCAGTAAATTATGAAAATTGTTGCCTATGCTTGCTTTCGTTGCGGAATGTAAACTTTTTAGCAACAATTTTCGTTGCTGATTATATTATTTGGCAACGACATTATGCTGAATCAGCAATGAAAATGTTTATTGCTGGTTATTTTCAATAGCAACGAAAGTTGTCGATTAGCAATGACATTATATGTTACCGTTTCTTTATATGTGCAACGAAAGTTGATATGATTTGCAACGATAAAAAATGTTGCCTTTTATTTTAGTATTGTTATTAGGTTAATTTCTCGTTGCCAAATATTATATTTTTAATGTCATTAGCAACAAAAATTTGTTGCTAAATGTATAAAAAAAATTGCTATATTAAAACTTGTTCAATGCTTTGGTAACGAATTATATTGTTGCCAAATCAAAATTTGACATTCTTTTTGTGTATCTAGCTGGCTCAATGTCCCCATAGCAAATAATGGCAAAAATACCAAAAACTAAAATATTATTAACTTAATAAAATCATCCACTAAATAATCATTCATTATGTTTACAATTAACCATCTAAAGCTACCGCAGTTCTTCAATCAAAGTATATATCTACATATATAGAGAGAGTACACTTCATAATTTCGTCCCTTGTCTTCCATAAATGTAGCACGGAAATTTGATACCCCAGTATTGTAAGGCAGGTCGTAGAAGCAGTCTTCCTGCATATATTTAAAATTAATAGCAAGTCAGGAAAATGAAGCAAATAGGTCACCAGAGGCACTTAGTGCCAAAATCAATAAACAAAGACAACAATGTTGTGTTATTTTCTTACTAATCAAGGGACATGGAAGAAGGTAATACCCTTTTTATTGACTACCAAATTAAAATATAAATCAAATATCCTGAAGACAAACATGTGCTTCGTGAACCTCGTCTTGGTGGGTATACATTGACACACGGATCAAGATAATAATTGGTGCTCATAAATAATGCTACAAGTGAATAGACATTTTGCAGGCTTATAATGATGATAGTACAACTTGATAAATATGTTCATGCGTGTAGCGAAAGTCAGAAACATACTTGATGATTCTGCTGGAAATGAAATTGCTTATTGCGATAACTGCTTTTCCTGCTTAATTGGATGATGTTTCGAACGAAGTCGATGTTTGGTGCCTTAGCGAAGATGTCTTGTTGTAATATATTTGGTACATTCTGTAATTGTCATTGTGAATCATGAACCATGGTGCCATTCGCAAATTAGCCTCATGAGCCTCTCGACACGCCTTACATCTTGAGTCCATTTCGACTTCGATTCGACCAGGGGCTCGTCTCTCTTCATGTAGGAGAATCTGCTCAAGCATCAACCTCTCTCCGATCTAAATTTGCCAAGAGCTCGCTTCGCGAAATTATATTGAAGGCATAAACTGTGCTTTCTCAAATGTGGCAAATAATTCAAAGAACTTTAGCAAAGAATGTTGTGGTCCCACTTCTTTGGGAACGAGATAACATCTCGACCATTGTGTTAGAATCAAGGATTCTATCATTCTCCTCCGCTTCATAGTCCGACACCACATGGTAAGGTAGTAGCATGTCAGAAAAATTGTTATGGTTCGAAAGTAATATGCAACAAAAGGTTGAAGTTGTAATTTTCAACACCAAATTAAGATGTCCAGAAATATCATTATCACGAGAAGCGGATAGAGGTCCCTAAAATCATTCTCTTCCCTCCTCCTTTTATCCTGTGAATTTAAATTAAAATTTTAATAACGTATCAAAAAATCAAATAAATACAGATGCATACATAATTCACTTATTTTCTATTTAACCTGCAACATTATGCAAAAGCACTTACCCTCAAGCCTCTTATCCATGATACATCAACAAGTGAAAAGGGCAACAGTTATTACATTGAATTTTTACAACTCCAAACATGCTTTCGTAGAATGGAAACTTGGGATGTCAAAGCTCCAAGTTGAGCCATTAGACTTTCAAGCCTCAAGCTCTACAAATTTCACAGCTCATATAATGCACAATTGTAAACAACCGAAGGAGGCTTAAAGTCCACGGAATGCTTCCAAAGCAATTATGAACTATCAAATTTACCTCAAATCATTGACCTATTTTAATATTGATTGAAAGTACCTTTTAGCACAAGGAAAGTAAATATGCCTCCAAAATCCACATTTTAAAAAATTGCCAGACAAATATGCAGATTTGAACAGAGTTTTCCAATATCAAATATAATGCTAAAATTTCACTCGACAGAATGTTGATAAAGCTACTTTTTTTAAACATTGAATTTACTTGTCCTCTCTTTCCATGTTCCAAACATAGCCTTAATGCAAGTAAGTAACACCCCTTATGCCCAAAATCTCCCACTCCCAAAAAACACAAAACAAAACAAAACAAAAACAAAAGAAGCTTAAAATCTTAGGAGCGTACCCCAAATGACTAGGAAATTCAGCCATGAAAGTTCACTTTTATTTAAGCCAATAGTTGATGTGCATAGTATTCACTATTATGATAACTCGATATTATAAATCTTCAACTTGATATCATTCAAAAACAAGTAATATGCTGAGGATAAAAAAAATCTTTAGAAGTTTATAGCTTATTATTGCAAATGATTGAATGAATGAATAAAGCAAAGTATATGTTGAAGCATGAACATTCTGCAAACACAGAAAATATTTTACTCTATAATAGTTTCGTACTCGAATAATAAACAAACAGGAATCATGGTCCATACATGCTTCTCAAAGAAGCTAATAGTAACACCTTACAAAATATGCATTCTCGACGTAAGGATTTTTGGGTGTCCCTTTCCGTTACTTGTTCTTTGGTGCTCTCATTTTAGGTGAGATTTGTTTGAAAAAACAAGTGAAAAAGGTCCGACATGTATAATGTCGACGATGGGACTGATAAGAGTCGCCATTGGTTTTTAAATGGTTGTACCAACACAACCGAGAAAAGGTTGCACATTGACCCGGTGATGTGACATTTGCTATCTGAAGTTTGAAACCGAGATTCATTAGGGTCAGGGACTTGGTTATCATGGGGAAGGTGTTAGGCACCCCACATCCGTGTTACCACCGTGACCGCCTCTTTTCAAGAAACTATTGTCCAATGTGTGTGTGTGTGTGTGTGTGGGTCAATGTGCTGTTTATTTGGAAGTAGTGCGAGGCCTCGTTCGAACCTATATACACAGGGTTTGAATTTATGTAAAAATTCAGTTTTTAGCAAGGTATAGCAATGATGTTTTATAAAAAGGTTTTTCAAACCCTGATGCTCAATAGTAATTGAGACCTTTTACACTCCCACTTTATTAAGTGTGCGGCTTGATTGATTTTATTTAATGAGTGAGGCATCCGTATGCGAAAATAATGTACAAAATAATGCCGACTTTCTCGTGGGTATGGAAACCATCTCGAGGAAATTCGGACCTTGCAGAATAATTTACAAAATTTGCATAACAATTTGAAAATGTCCATCACGGAACCGAATCTAGATCCAATAGGTTGAATCATGATCACATGATTCCTAGGCGCACAAAGATACCGCAATTTGTATGAAAGCGATAAAGGGTATATATATAAAAACAGAATATATATATATATATATATATATATATATATATACATGATCACCAACCACAAAGCACCTCCATGGGGATCAAAATATAAATAAAGTCAGTAAAAAGCTATCAACCGCCACGGAGGAAACTCCAGCAGAAGAAACGTAAATAAAGTCAGAATACTGATTGACCAACACCACGAAGGAAACTCAAAGTAGACAGAATATAAATAAAGTCAGCATAAAGCGATCAACCGCCACGAAGTAAACTCCGGCCAGGACAAAACGTAAAGAAAGTTGTAAAAGTGATCAACCACCACGAAGTAAACTCCAGGTGGGACAAAATATATATATATATAAGCAATAAATGCACCGGATGTAAAATCCAGGCTCATCGAATGAGTTCGACCACGCCATATATATAAGTATATATATATATATATATATATATATATATATATATATATATAAAAGCGAGTAAACGCACTGATGTAAAATTAGGGCTCATCGAATGAGTTCGACCACGCTTCATATATATAAATATATATATAAGCGAGTAAACGCACTAAACCGAAGTCTAGGCTCATCGAACAAAGTCCACCACGATTCATATATATAAATATATATAAATATATATATATATATATATATATATATATATATAAAAAGCGAGTAAACGCACTGCATCAAAGTCTAGGCTCATCGAACAAAGGCCGACATACAGTTAATATATATAAGTATATATATAAGTATATATATATATATATATATATATTAAAGCGATAGAAGCTCCTGGGCCAAAGTTCAGGCTCAATCGAGGCATAACTCGATAATGTTAGTCAATATATATGTAAATATATGTATAATATATATATATATATACAGACTGAAATGAAACCACGGACCGAAGTCCGAGAAAAAGAAAGCAACACGACTCTCAATGTGTAGAAAGGTGTGTGCAAAGATGAAGAGAAAGACTCTAAAGTGTGTGAGAAGGCTTACGGATGGCTGCTAAATAAGGCTTCTATATCTTTAGACTGGTAAACACCGACTTTTGTAGGTACAAAAAAGGGCTATATATGAGCTCACAGTGTGTTAAAAGGGAAAGTACACTACATGGGGTGAGTCTTGAGCAAATTGGCGTGGCTTCCTCGCCTTTTTTCTCTTGCAAAATGGGCAGCCCAAGCCCTCTATTTATAGGCATTTTAAAGACGTGTACTCGTGGGTGAGCCAGCAGTGTACAGACAACAACCCGTGTGGGCCCGGGTTAGTCGGGTCGGGTCGGTTCGTCTCGAAATACATGCACTCAGGCACTGTAATGTCCACTCGGACTTTCAAAAGTGCAATCCGGGCATCCGTTTGAGGTATACAGGACCTATTTCGGACCGCCGTTGTCAAGAGTTATACGATGGCATGGGATTAGAGTTTGTACGAAGTCATTGAAGATGGGACGATGCCCTCCGGTCTTCAAGCTTCAACTTTCATCCGTTACCCCGCACAATAGTCACTCGTGATTGGTTAGTCTTGTGGGACATTGTTGCGTAGAGACGTGACGTGGCATCGTGTTGACGATTTAGATGACGATGTTTCCCCTCACCGGTGTTATCGCCGAATTGGGCTGATAAAGCAGACGTTGCTCAGACTTCGCTGAGATTGGCATGCTGCAATTGTTGAAGGCCTTCATTGTCATGTTTGAGGTGTGCTTGTCTTCCCGATGTTATTGCCGGGTTGGTGCAGTGTATCTCATTTGTGAGCGCCGAGATTGAAGCTGGTCACATTTGAAATAAGGATTTCTTGGGTTATCGCCGAAACTGTATTCCTTGGGGTTATCACCAAGGTTGGTGGCTATTCCCATGGTTGGGACTGAGACTGGATACCTCGGGGTTATCTCCGAGATTAATCGGTCTTCTCCGGTGTGTTCCGGTATTGGATCTGCATGCCTCGGGGTTATCTCCGAGGTTGGAACTGTTACTCCAAGAGTGTGATCTGGGGTTGATGCTGAACTTCCGGTAGTATCTGGTATGGATTTGGATTGTCTTTCAGGGTTCTCTCTTAAAAGACGAATCTGTCCTCCTGCAATGTTAGTGACAGTAGTACAGAAAATTTTGAGTGTCTACATGCATCATCAAGCATGATCAAGGAATAATGTAGTAGCATACACAAAAAAATGCACGTATCTTATAATCACTCTCTCAAATGGAAACACAATCACGACTATCAATAGGAGGATTTAAAGAAGAAACATCACCTTTCAAGTTGTAATATATTAGAACATAACTCACCCAAAGTTCCTGACTCATGAGTCCTGATAACTCACAATAGTCATTTCAAAATAAAAGGAATTAAGATAAGGGGGAAAATGAAAACAAGAATAGATTCATAAAAAGCAAATGAAGAAAATTTTCAGCTAGTCTATAAGCAAGAATAATAAAATTTGAAAGTAGTATACAAAATGGCTCATCTAGACAAGAACTCAACTATACTAACTTATCATCTCAGGCCAATAGTACATAAAACAACATCTGTTAAACAATCTAGGAAAAAACTTATTTACTACACGAAGCAAGACACTTTGCATACTTCAAACAAAACAGCGACAGTTCTTTCAACCTTAGAAAATTGTTACTGACATATTGCAGATCTGTATTTTCACAATGGACAATGACAAAAGAAACAACTAGAAAAGCTTGACTACTAACCAATTATGGGCCACATGCCACCACGTGATGTAACCTGCACAAACAGGAGATGCAAACCTAATAAAAGAATCATCAACAGCCACCAAATACTTAGAGGGTCAAACAAATGAAAACCTGTTGTGTGAGATAATATGCTCTCCGGATTCCTCAATGGTACAAACAACCATGGGATCATATTTGGCCAATCGTTTCAGTCCTTCAACAAGTTTGGGAAGATTAGAGGCAACCTTGCACTGCACCGCAACACGCAACAAAATAATCATATGAATCTGACCTTCAAATCCTCATTAACTAAGCAAACATTTGTAAGAGTCTTTAGCAGTTGGAGCACAGCAGAAATATCTATAGTAAATTTGTATTTCCCAAAAAAGAGAATTTCTTAATAACATTTGTTGACAATCAGGTTCAATTTGACCAGACAAAGTTCAAACCTGTCCAACAGGTTGAGGACCTCTAAATTCAATACCCTTCCTTTTTATTTTTTTCCATAGGCTCATGGCATTGTTGCTACGCAAAATAAGAACATATACTAGATTTGAAATTTACAAAATACCTTCTTAAACGAATGGACATCACTTCCCCAGAGCCAAGCATCACAACCTGCATCTCTTGCACCACATATATCATTTCAACGATCATCACTTACATGAACAGTTGAACAGCATCCTCTAGTTTTACATCCAATAATTGACACTGCCACAGCATCAAACCATTGACACTGCCACATCATCAAACCATTGACACTTCCACAGTATCAGGAACTATTTCCAGGGCAAATGCTAAGTTATTTATGCAATTTAAAAGTTAAAACAATTTAAAACTTTCATACACATACAGAGCTATAATTACTTGGCCTCTTTTCTATTTATGTACATGACACCGTTCTATAGAATTGTGGATTCTTTCTTGTTACATATTAAGACAAACTTTCATTCTACAATTTAAGATCTAATCTGTAAAACTGGGTACTTCTCATCACCTACATATAATATTCAGTTCTAAACTATTAAAATAGCTAGAGCTTCCTATCTTTGATTCCTTAAATAAGCTCAATTAAGCTATTCTTATAATCCCATATTCCAGAACTAACTTAACCTTTCGTCCTCGTTTTCATTAACCTCTCAAACTTCCAAAATTTCGATCAAGGAACTCGGAAAAAAAAACAAAGATGCAGATAACTATGAGGTTAGACATATCATACTTACTCTTGTCCCTTAAATTTTCATAATTGAACAGATAACTACATATATGATATGCTCCTCCAAGAAAAATAGCTAAATCAAACTATTTAGAATTCAAAACCTAGTCTATACACACATAGATTGTTCAAAAGTAAAGCTAAAACAGACAATAATAATCAAACAAGACAGAATCAAAAAGACTGATTACCTCCCCGTTTGCTTCAGCATATCCAGCATAGTAGTCTGAAAAACACGATCGACAGCTTCAACACTAACACCAGTACCACTTTGTGGCATCGTAAACACATCCACCACACGAACTCCAACGGTGGGTCGTTCCTCTTCAATTTTAGGTTTCTAAAGTCAGATCCCCAAATTTTTTGTGGACTGGACTTGGAAAAATATATTAGGAGAAAGCAGAATTGCCTAAATTATATTTAAATTTCTTAATTATATTTTTTTATTCAAATTTTCTTGGAATATACTTCTTTTAACCAAATTATGTAATTTAAGAACAATTTTTATAAATAAATAAAAAACTTTATTTTTTTAAAAAAAGCTTTAATTTTTTTAAAAGATTTTATTTTTAAACGAATATTTTTAAAAAAATAAAAAACTTCAACGACTACCGTTGGGAGTAAAAGCTCTCACATCTAATTTGGGAAAAACTACTGAATGCTTGAATTTTTGGATTTTGTTTTTCGCTAAAAATCAGAAAGGCAACCAATGTCACTTTTAAAACGATTTTATTTTTTAAAAGAAATTTGAAAAAAAATAAAAATGTGATCAAATGCCAAACTAACTGGCATTGTAACTTTTTTAAAAATTTTTTATAAAGAAAATTTGTAAAAAAAAAAATAAGATGTAACATCACTTTTTTTTTATTTCTTTGATCTCTTGTTCTTGTTTATAAATATCAATATTTTTTAATGTTTATTCTCTGTCATCGGCGTTGGAAATGAAGGAGTATATAAGACTTCAACTATAAAAAAATAAAAATAAAATTCTAACGCCAATTAAAGTGACGTTGCATTTTACTCTTCTTTTTTATAAATTCTTTTTTTAAAAAAAATAAATAAAATAAGGATAAAATTGATATAACATTAATATGAGTCAAACTAACTTATTAGGAATGACTTATAAGTCATTTGAAATAGCTTTATTCAGTTTTAGTTCATATAAATAATAAATTTTTCTTCATCTTTTATGTTTTCTCTTAGAACTGATAGTATTATAATTTAATTTTATAATATGTTTGAAAGAAAAAGGTAAAAGGAGAACTAGAAATAGCTAGGGGTATACCATTACTATTATTCTTTTTATGTTTTATTTTTTGACTTAAAAATATGTTAGTGATTTAAGTTACTCCATCCATCTAATAATAAAAGTTCTTATTATTTTATGTAATCTCAAGTTAAATATTTATTTATATTAAATAATATATTTTTACAATAATGTAAAAGTAATATCCTTAGTATTAAATGTCATATTTTTATTATTTATAAACATTTATATAATATCACTAGTCATGTATAGAAAAATATGCAATTAGATGAGAATTTAAATATGAATAATTTTATCATTTGACATTTTTTTTTAAAATTCGCATAAAATCAATCATCACTTTCATTCTCGGAGTGAGTGAGTACTTGTAAGTATATCATACTTCTATCTAGAAATAGGAAACATTGGGAAGCATAGATATAATAATCAGATTTGATGAGGTTGGGTTTATTTGGGTTTAACTAATAAATTAGAATGACTTAGTGGTAGCTTAATGGCCCAATAACCCATAGGTCTTAGGTGCGAAACCTAGATGTGATATTTTTGCTTCTTATGTTATATATTTTTTGTATTAGATAAATTCTATTCCCATCTATCTATATATATATATATATATATATATATATATATATATATATATATATATATATATATATATATATATATATATATATATATACCCATCTTAAATCTCTCCATTAAACTAAATATATATAAAGTAACTATGAATATTTATATAACGTAACTATGAATATTTTAATATATATTTATATATATATATATATATATATTTATAAATTTATCTCTAAATATTCATATAAATATTTGTAAACAAATATTCATATAAATTTATCTTTAAAATTTATAAATAAATATTTATTTATAAATATTTCATCTAAAATTTATAAAATTTAGATATGAATATTTGTTATAAATATTTATATGAATATTTAGAGATAAATTTATAAATATTTATATGAATATTTGTTTAAATATAAATATTTATATGAATATTTGTTTAAATATATATATTTATATATAAAAATATTCATAGTTACTTTATATATATATTTAGTTTAATGTTGAGATTTGTTTAGTATTTTATTTAGTTTGATAAGAAATTTTGAAAAGAATGTGTGTGTGTGTGTGTGTATATATATATATATATATATATATATATATATATATACACACACACACATACATATGTGAGCGGACTGACATGACGAATATTGAACTTTATCCCAAAAAATATGTTGATGGACAAATTTGAACCCAAGACCTCTGTAGCGACCCCGAATCCGGGTCCCAAATCGCCGCGGATCCGGTTTGCTATTTCTACAACTGTTGCGGAAGATATAAACATAAATTGTTTATACATTAAACTTTACACACTATTCCCAAAATCGAGTAACCTTAACTAATACACAATCGTGAACCGCCTAACAACACATGACAATACTATTCTTCAACATACTTTACAACTTAACTTCACATTTTATCCCAAGTCAACTTGGCATTATCTTTTTCCTCAGTGATTCGGTAGTATTAAGCTTTATCTCGCAATGTTTTATCATGATATAGCAAGGGTGAGCATGAAAGTTGCCCAAATAAGTTTAAAAAAAAACAAGGTAAAGATATATCATGATTGAAAGAGTTTGAATAATAAGTCGGCTATCCTTCACAATGTAGTTGTGAATTAGCATGAACAAAATTTCAAAGTCGAATGAACATTGAAAATGAACATAACAATTATATCTGAATACTTTGGTAATGAAGGTGATCACCTTTCATACCGATGAATACATGCAATATGTACAGAGTACAATTCATAAGCATATCATCTTCAAAACCACTCTTAAAAGAGTTTAAGTAAAAGAACTTGAAAAACTTGCTCGAACCATTGATTCACCGTAACGCAATATAATACGCTTCTCCCAAGACCTAATATTAATAATATAGATCTCCAATATTAGAATAATATCATCACCATTATAAAATAACTTAAACACATTTCCACATACTCCTATCACCATACAAAGATATAAAACCTATAATAGATCTTTCTTTAGTCAGTATAACATATAGTTAAGTATTAGACATTAGTTTTAAGTCTTAATATTATTATTATACTTTGATATTCTTTTAATCACATCATAACTTATACTTATAAGTTATTCATTTTATATGTTATCCTAGTAAATTAGATAACATCTTAGTAAACCAAATACCATTTCAAGAAGACGGATTTTATTTCAAAGATCCCGAAATCACTATTCTTTTCACGAAAAATACCAAATCAACTTATTATTTTTTATCCTTTGGTAAAACATATATACATGTATTTCATACATAAAAATATTTTTCCGTAATTTTTCAATTTCTTTTACTATTTTTCAAAAATCATAAATAGTATGTGACTTAAGAAAATTAGCTACCTCGTGCTTAACTCCGTAGATTCCCATCTTTTGACATAACCTAATATATGTTAACGTGATGCTCCATTTTAAATTTCAGGGCAATCGGAGTTGTAGAACTCCTACGGTTATAGCGATTTCATTTCGGAAAATCACAAAAATTGAAATGGTCATAACTTGGTCGTTTTAAGCCGAATTAGCTCATTTTGGACACGAGCTACATATTACCATATATTTTCATTTCCCAAAAGCCTGTAATTTTTCTCATTAACTAAATGTCCAAAACAGCCCTCAGAAAATTTTGGCCAGAAACTCTTTGCACTTTGACAGTTTTGGAGTCCTTCACCAAAACTTAAATAAAACGAAATCTGTAACTCCGATTAATGATCCGTCAATTTTGTTGGATTAGTATCTTTCCGAACTACAGTTTTCATATATCACAATCCATATTTGGATATGTTTAGCTCCCGAATTTAGCCCGAAGTGACTGTTCCAAAACTGTCCTTTTCACGCTTTTCTTAACTTTGTGTAGTTTGGGAGAAATCCCATAACTCCTCCTCCGATGTCGGATTTAGTCCGCTTTGGAGTCTATGGAAAGCTTATTGAGTTTACTATAACATATCACAAGTCCAGAATTTTTAGAGCACTCTAACAAATCCGAAATTTTCTGTTTTAGGGCAGCAGTCCACTAACTCATTTAAAACAAAAAAAACTGTTTTGGTTATTCTTCTTTGTTCAAGCCTATCAACCCTAAAAAATGGCAAGATCTAACCATAAAATATCATTTATCATGTAGATCTATAGTTCTCATGTTCAAGATCTTAAACTTATGGTTCAAAATCATAAGTTCAACACTTGATTTAAAACACCATAACATAACACTTTAAACTAACAAGAGTTTTGAGTTTAGGAAATTTTTTACCTTTAGCTTCATGACATATCTTTTTCTTCCAACTATGTGATGGATCTTGGATGGAATGAAAAATCAAAATCTCTTCTCCTTCTTTCTTGGAGTTTCCTAACTCCCTTCTCCCTCTCTCTCTTGTCTCTCTCTTTCTTTCTTAGTTATGTTGGAAAATAAGATGAGAAAAGTGAAGAATATGATTTTTGTTTAGTGTAATAATGTAAGAAATGTATCTAGACATTAGTTTGCTTGATAATTGAGGTGTAATAGCATAGTAACATGAGTGACTTCTAGAAGCAATTGATTAGCTAGCATAATTGAAGATTCTTATCAACAATGTTACTAATAATACACTAATAAAACAAAAGGGTATACTAGTAATTTCCACATTAATAAATGATTTCTTTTTAATTCTTATTTATTATACCAAATGTCCAATATGTCCCTCCTTATTTGGGCTTAAATTTGGGTCACCATTTTCATCTTTTGGGCTATCAATAAATAATATATTGGACTTAAAATTTAATTCTTTGGGCCATGTAAATTAACATAGTCCAACACTCTTAATTCTTATCCAACCCAAATCATTTAATTAGGGTTTTCATTTTCCTCAATTATAACTTAAATCCTTACTCATGCACATTTATTTCCTTAACCCAATTAGATTTGCTAAAATTAGGTTATAAAATTAATTAACCGAGATGTATAAAATAAATCTCTCATAATTGGTATATATTCTAAATACCATAATTTTCTCATCTCATAACCCTTAAGTTATTAAATTCTTCATTCCTAATATATAATTAGGATCACATTAGTTTCTTTTATTTGTTTATTTAATAAACAATATAAACCATCACATAATCTTCATATTCCTTTACTCACCTATTCAACAAAATAATTTAATAAATTGTGACATGTTCCACAATTCTCTTAAATTAGGTCACTAATATAAAAATAAAATATTAGGACCACTAAATAACGATAACCATTTAGGTTATTTAATTATCACACCTAATATATATATTAGGTTACATAATTTAATTCTTACTTCACTTTTATATACAAAATAAATGTATTCACATTATATAATGTATATTTATTTAATCATACACATAATTCATATTCATTACACACATAACTTTTTAATCCCTTAGGGTTTTATACAAAACATTAGGATTTCTAATTTAACAATTAGAGTTATCCCTAATATATAATCACAAATACTTAAGCCATTATATTTAGCCTTTGACTTCCCAAATTAGGGTTTCAAATATCTTTGAATTAGGATTTCTGATTCTCTGCTCAAATTAGGGTTTCGTAACTCCCATTTCTAGGGTTTCTTATAAATCGTAATAATTTTATAATTGAACGTTGACGTTTAATAATATTAGGGTTTGACACGATATAATTTTATCCGGTCAACACTTGACCCTTAACCACATTCTGCATACATATAATCATTAGTAATCACGTAATATATACACACATACCCTTAATCCTCGAATAATTCACTAAAAAAATTTAAATCCTCAAAATTCCTTTACGAAACATCAAACACATACACTTATTCTCCGTCTAGGTCTATTATTTGACCTTAAACCAATCATTTAAGATTTTAATAATTTTCTAATTTATCGGGTTGTCACAACCTCTAGTTTGGAATATAGATCCAATGACCACTCGAGCACCTGGGCCTAGTTGCTATTATTTTGCAAGGATTAGTATTTATTATTATTATTATTATTATTAGTAGTAGTAGTAGTAGTAGTAGTAGTAGTAGTAGTAGTAGTAGTAGTAGTATTGTTATTGTTATAATTATTATTTTTATTTTTATTTTTATTATTATTATTATTATTATTATTATTATATATTCTTTGTTATTGTTATTATTATTATTATTATTATTATTATTATTATTATTGTTATTATTATTATTATTATTATTATTATTATTATTATTATTATTATTATTATTATTATTATTATTATTATTATTATTATTAATATTAATATTATTATTATTAGTAGTAGTAGTAGTACTACTACTACTACTACTACTATTATTATTATTGTTATAGTTATTATTATTATTATTATTATTATTATTATTATTATTATTATTATTATTATTATTATTATTGTTATTGTTATTGTTATTATTACTTGTTAATATTAATATTATTATTATTATTATTATTAGTAGTAGTAGTAGTAGTAGTAGTAGTAGTAGTAGTACTACTACTACTACTATTATTATTATTATTATAGTTATTATTATTATTATTATTATTATTAGTACTACTATTATTATTAATTTATTATTGTTATAATTATTATTTTTATTTTTATTATTATTATTATTATATATACGTTATTGTGTGTATAAAATACTAAACAAATCTCAACATTAAACTAAATATATATAAAGTAACTATGAATATTTTTATATAAAATATATATATGTAAACAAATATTCATATAAATATTTATAAATTTATCTCTAAACATTCATATAAATATTTATAACAAATATTCATATCTAAATTTTATAAATTTTAGATGAAATATTTATAAATAAATATTTGTTTATAAATTTTAAAGATAAATTTATATGAATATTTGTTTATAAATATTTATATGAATATTTAGAGATAAATTTATATACATATATATTAAAATATTCATAGTTACGTTATATAAATATTCATAGTTATTGGGCCATTAAGCTACCAATTTGAGTCAGTTCTAATTTATTATTTAACTAAATAAATTTCAACATTAAAGTAAATTTTAGATGAAATATTTATAAATATATAAATTTAAAAGATAAATTTATATGAATATTTGTTTATAAATATTTATACGAATATTTAGAGATAAATTTATATATATATATATATATATATATATATATATATATATATAGTAATAGAATTTATCTAATACACAAAAAATATAACATAAAAAGCAAAAATATCACAACTAGGTTTTGAACCTAAAACCTATGGGTTATTGGGCCATTAAACTACCATTGAGCCATTCTAATTTATTAGTTAACTAAACTACCGTCATAACTATTAGTGGTAGACAGTGTAACACATGAGCAAATGAGGAGTAAATGAGTAATTTCTCATGTTGCTACAGCTTGTAGCGGCATGGGGAAATCCATTTCAATCCGTGTCATCCAATGTTGCGATCAACAGTATAGATTATGGTTGTTGAAATAGTATTCGTGACAATCGATTGCCAATCATATTAGTTCCGGGCCTCTGACCCAAATAAACTCAACCTCATCAAACCTGATTATTATATTTATGCTTCCCAATGTTTCCTATTTCTAGATAGAAGTAGGATATACTTACAAGTACTCCCTCACTCCGAGAATGAAAGTGATGATTTATTTTATGCGAATTTAAAAAAAATATATAAAATGATAAAATTATTCATATTTAAATTCTCATCTAATTGCATATTTTTCTATACATGACTAGTGATATTAGATAAATATTTATAAATAATAAAAATATGACATTTAATACTAAGGATATTACGCACAAATTATTGTAAAAAAAATTATTATTTAATATAAGTAAATATTTAACTTGAGATTACATAGAATAATAAAAACTTTTATTCTTAGACATAAGGAGTAACTTAAATCATGAACATATTTTTAAGTCCAAAAATAAAACATAAAAAGAAGAATAGTAATGGTATACCCCTAGCAATTCCTAGTTCTCCTTTTACCTTTTTTTCAAATATATTATAAAATTAAATTATAATACTATCAATTCTAAGAGAAAACATAGTAGATGTTAAACTCATCTATTCTACAGAAAGAGTTAACTTTGAGTTTATTTTTAGTTAATTTATGGTATCCGACAACTCAAATTGTAATGTAATTAAAATTTTAAAATATAATTTTATTCTTAATAATATTTTTTAAATAATTTATAATATTAAATGTTTTATTTATTAAAATATTAAGTTACAATAATTTAAATTGACAATAAAAAATTATAATAATTATAACTCGCTTTGTAGAACAAATCACAAATCATTAAATTATTACTATTTTATTTTACAAAAAAGTTATATTTCAGCTTTGTTATTAACTAATTTATGACATCCTAAAATTAAAATTAAAATTTAAATCAATTTAAGTTTTTGAAATAATAATTTTATTTATAATATTATTTTTTAAAGAGGTTATATTATTAATTTTTTTATAAGTTAAAATGACACTCTTTTTTGAAATAAGTCCTTAATTTAGGAGCCAAAATTCATGTACGGATATTTTAATAAGAGAGCTACATGAACGTGGGCTGGGTCTGCATAAACAAATGGTTTAATCAGGAGCGCTGTGGCCTAGCTCTCTCACTCTTAATTTCATCAGCCGCAGAGAAAAAAAATGAAGAAAAAAATGACCTGCTTGATCGTTCTTTCCCCTCACTAGATCGATCGCGGTACCCCTAAGTCGGCGGCATGCATCTCAAGTTCGGCTGCGCCCCTCTTTCCCCTCACTCAGATCAGCCACGCCTCTTTCCCCTCACTCAGATCAGCCACGCCTCTTTCCCCTCTCTCTGAACTCCCTCTAACCCTAGCAGTAATGGCGGCATAGTGGTGGCGCTGTGGCGGCATAAATATTGGCGGTATTGTTATGGCGACCTGCTCTCTCTTCTCCTTCTCTTCTCCTTCTCTTTGTCTAATTGAAGGTTTAAATTTCATCCCTTGTTAATTTCTCCTAAAACTTAGGTTTTAATTTTTCCTGCTAATTTTTGTTATTTAGAGTCGATTTCTGTTGCAATTGGAATGATTGTATTGTTAATTTGTTAATTATTTCAATCATTACATATATAATTTCAAAATGTTGTGGAGATCTGTGCTACTTTTGTGATTTCTGGGATACTTTTTCTCTATTTTTGTGAGAAAGGCAACCATTTGTGTTAGAACAACCTGCACAGCATATCACTATAACGACGATATGCAAGCTTTGGTCTATTCCTAAAAGTCTATTTTGGAAAAATCCTTACTCAGTTCCTCCAATAAACCCTCCCCAAATATCAACATATCACTATAAGCAATTGCTACGGATAGAGGAATACATAGAGTTGAACATAGTCAAATAAGAAATTGAAAGATTTCGTTGAAATTGTTCGTTTTACAACCCAAAAAAAACCCACAAATTATTTTATTGTTCTATTAACTTTCTAAATCTCCAGTTTCAAAGGACGTACACTGCAGGTGTTAACTCTATTCTTCAAATAGTTAAACATGCAATTTCACAATAATAAAATGTTTAAATTATCCTCTTTCTCTCTCTTGCATATTAGCCGCAACTATATGTGTTATGTGGTTCCAAAATGCTTCGCCAAATTATGACGTATTAAAAGTTGTAGGTTGGCCTATAAATATTGCTTATTACGCTGGAAATATCACTATATTTTAAAAAGCACCATAACCCTCTCAGATTTATTTGATGGTACGTAATAGAGTCAATACTTCTTTAATACTTCTTTTTTTGGACATTGACCTCCCTTAATATTAGCATCTCAATTTTTATTAGTTATAAAGTTGTCTTTACAGAGAGAAGAAAATAAAATGGAAGAGGAGTACTAGCAATATCAAAGCTGGTCAACTCTTTTTCCTATCCTTTTTATATTCAAGAGATTTTGTTATAGAAACAAGGCAACTAACTACTACTGGCAAGCGTGGTCTCTGCTCTGCTCTAGCTGCTTGATGTTACAGCTAGCCCAACTGAACTCTGTGGCGGGATTATTAACTTATCATGACAACGGGTTTATCAAATTTTTATTACCCTTCTTTAATTTATTATTTTATTTTATGGATTAAAAGTAAATCTTTTGTCTCATGCTGAAGCCTTTCTTGCGCGGGCTAGACGAAAATCCAGTGTACTATCTACGTTAAAACTTTACAGGTTGAGCCCAGCTCCGTATTTGGATCTTTTAGGAAATTAATGTCTCCAAAACAAGTCATATAAGTAATTAACTATTATCTGTTAACATTACGTCTCTTTTCTTCTTGCGTTGCTCTTGTTTGGCCGTGTGAATATAATACTATATATTCTCATAATAATGTTATGCACCAATGTTACATATATCTGTTTATAGTCTTTCCTGAGATGTATCCAGATGAATTCCTCTGTTAAAACCTCTCAATCCAAAAGTGTATTGAATGTGTTCCTGAAGGTCATATTCAATTCATTATCTCAACATTCTTTAATCAAGTTGTGACTCTTTCGACACATCCATATGGGTGTCGTGTGATATGAGACTCTTTTGTGGAACAAAGGTATTATTTTGTTAGTTGATTTTTTAGCTTAGCTAATCCTGCATTACTATGAGCTATGTATATAGTGACTGTTATGTGCATTATTGGATAAAAATTTGACCTTGATTCAAAGTTGGCAAGGTACTTAAAAGGAATGAGCTTGAATCCATGTAGTTAATAGAGCATAAGTGTTTACAAGTGTTATGCTTGTATTCATTATCTGTCAACTGGTCTAACGAAAATAAATATGTGCTGGAGGGGACATCCTGGGTAACAACGGAGGGGAGGGACAAGACTAGGTATGGATTATATGAGTAGTCAAATGCAGGGAAACAAGTAATATATTAGCAGATTTCATAATGTTTACAATAAATCCTAAACGAATATAAAAAAAATTCAATAAATGTTATTGAATAGGACCAATTTAAAGCTATTAAGTGATTTTCTTAATAAATAATTTTGCTTTGCTATTCTAGTCCTTATTATCTTTCAGTTTGTGATGTTGATATTTGGATGCAGGCTGTAATAAAGCAATTCAGCGCTAGTGGTTATGAAAGCTCGGACGTCATGGTTATTGATGAGGTTGAGATGCACAAACATCATGAGTTGGAGAAACTGTACAGGTCTACTCGTTCAGGAAAGGTAAAGATGGGAGAACTGTTTCTTATGCATGAATACACACACACACATCTGAAATGTGGCCCATATTTTGGTTTCTGATAAGTTGCTAACAGGATGTATAACATCACCTACTATTAATTGGGTTTCTCTTTCCTTTCCATAACCATGACAAAATTACATGTGTTCTCCTCTTTATAGGGAATATGTATTGAGATTTATAAAGGAAAGGTAGGCTTGCTGAGACATTTGTTACAAAAACTATAGCATTTTCTTTGCTTATTCTGGTTTAGAGAAAAACCAAAAGGGAAGCATTTAAATATGTAGCTGCAGGGTGGTTGTTCATGCTCAGAATTGTAGTTTAGAAAGTTAGCTTCAAGTAGATAATGCAGTAAATGTGATATGTTTGGTGCAAATTTCCTAGAGTTGAAGTTTAACATAATGACTTGATATTGCATGGGTAAGCAACACAAAAATATGTTTTCAATTCTTTAGCATCTTTTGGTTTTATATTATTATTACCAAAAAATTAGATAAATGTGAAATCCTATTTGTAGCAACTTTTCTGTTATATAGTATTGTTATGTGTTGCCGGTTACCATTTTAATTTTTATTTCTTTATGTATTTATAGATATTTGATGGTGATGCATAGGGAGTAGGGACCAGCTGAGTAATTGCATCTTGATATCTTAATTATATTTGTAATGGTGATACAACTATGGGAAACACATGGCCATTTTTCTTTGGTTGGTCTTGTTGGTTCTTTGTATATTGGATGATTTGTGAATCTAATTGTGTAGTATTCTACTAACGTCCAACTTTTCGTGCTCACTTTTCCTTGAGTACTTTCGGTTATGAATTTTAAGGTGTAACCAAAAACAATGGTTATATGGTTTTTTACATATGTCTAGTATATAATGACTTGAGCCAACTCTTCTCATTACCAATTGATTTTGAGTTAAAGAGCCTGATGTCTTTATATACTAGACTTTGGGCCCATTTTATAAATCTAACAGATTTGGAATTAAGTTATCTATATTATGATTAGATCTTTGTTGAGGCTACCCAATATTTACTCGTAGTGATTCTGTTTTTAATTTGTTTGGCATGGAATAATTGTTCATTATTCTTTATTTATTCAACTACTTTTTTTCTCTCCATATTTTACATTTTGTAATGACACTCCTAGTTGTACTTATTTGGCTATTTTTCTTCTCTTTTTTGTTTATTGTTCTGATCTTGACCCCTACCTTCTACTGTGTCCAGTTAATTCTTGTAGGAGTATGCTGCTCCAATAAGGGTGATGGATCTGATCCATTTGCAGACGTTTCACTACAGCCTTTGCCACAGTACACTATACCATCCGATGGGGTGACTATGACAAGTATCACTTGTACTAATAAAGGTCATATTTTCCTAGCTGGTCGTGATGGCCACATTTATTACAGTTAATTTTTTAGCCTTAGGGTTGAGGATTGGTCCTTCAAGGAATAAACCAGGACCAAACCTGAGGATCAATATGAAACCATTGTGCATTGAGATTATCGCTTTTCCATCATAGCCATTTATTGTTGTTATCATAAAATTATAACAGCACTTTCATGATTGTTTTTTGTTCAAGTTTACACAAGTTTGGAACATATTCACTTAAATCGCCAAATCATTGATTGTCCCGTGGTAACTATGGCCAGAGTTGACCCTCAGGTTAGATTAATATATACCAACTTTTGAGGTACTCAAGCAGTTGAGTTATTATTGGTGAACTAAACCATGTGAAGGTACTCATCCCTCTCTTCCTTTAACATTTATAATGACATAAGCTTGCCACATAAGAAAATTTTATATTTTGATATGTATAGATCAATGCTAAAAGGCTGGAGTTATCTGTTATATATGAAAATTAGTCTCTATTTGTAAGACAATAAAAGGGATCTACCCTGTATTTAGTCTGATGATAAGGTTGGAAGTTTTAAAATCTATAATGAATTTATTTTGTCATATTTATATTATGTTTTCTCTTATAGTTGGAAGCAACAAATTCAACCTAACAATTTTTTTTCCATGTGCTATTGTCTTGCTTTTAAAGTATTATGAAATAGGAGCCAAGCCTTGACATTGTAGACTGTTTTACATGTGGATCTTCTGGTTATGCTATTTTTGGTGACCTGAATTTGTTAGAGAAATTGGTTATGAAGACAAATGCTTGATATATTTTCGTGGTGGAGTAGGTATGCTTGTTCATTTTTGTTTGTGATGGCTTTGTTACTGATGCTTCAATATAATTTTGGACAACTGTCTCTTGTAGCATGCAATATTCCAGCGCCTGACTGAAGATCACATTATCACAACAAAAGGATACCCTGATATTGTCACAAGGTAGCGTAGAAGTTTAAACAGTTCAGGTGAACAATAAAGCTAGTATTGGTTTGTTTCTAGATCTCGTCCTGAAAGTCTATTATTTATTAATTTCTAATTAAGTTAATAGACATGTTCATGGATTATAAATAATATAATAACAATCAATATGAATTCATGTGTAATTGCAGGAAGATTTGATAGTGATCATGTTGGAGAAGTGCAAGCATTCTCTCCCTGTAGTTCAGAGACGAAATTATGAAGTGTACTCTCTTTATATATGTAGATATATACTTTGATTGAAGAACTGTGTTAGCTTTAGATGATTAATTGTAAAGATAATGAATGATTATGTAGTGGATGATTTTATTAAGTTAATAATATTTTAATTTTTTGTATTTTTGTCATTATTTGCTATGGGGACATTGAGCAAGCCAAGTATACAAAAAGAATGTCAAATTTTGATTTGGCAACAATTTAATTCGTTATCAAAGTATTGAACAAGTTTTAATATAGCAACAATTTTTTATACATTTAGCAATAATTTTTCGTTGTTAATGGCATTAAAAATATAATATTTGGCAACGAAAAATTAACCTAATAACAACGGAGAGGATATTGTTGTTAATACTAAAATAAAAGGTAACATTTTTTATCGTTGCAAATCATATCAACTTTTGTTGAACATATAAAGAAACGACAACATATAATGTCGTTGCTAATCGACAACTTTCGTTGCTATTGAAAAATAACCAGCAACAAACATTTTCGTTGCTGATTCAGCATAATGTCAATGCCAAATAATATAATCAGCAACGAAAATCGTTGTTAAAAAGTTTACATTCCGCAACGAAAGCAAGCTTAGGCAATAATTTTCATAATTTACTGCAACGAAAAATGTCGTTGCAAAATGGTGTCAATTGCAACGAAAATGTATGGTCATTGCAAAAAAAAGATTTTATTTCGTTGCCAATTAGTAGGCTTTTGCAACGAAATGAGGTTTTTAGCAACACCATTTTAATTATTTTACAACAATACATTTTGTTGCTAAAGGATCGATGTTTCTGTACGAAAGCCAAATTTCGTTGCAAAATGTATTTCTTTTGGCAACGAAAAAAATACGTTCGTTGGGGAACAATTAGCAACTCTCATTGCGCAACGAAAGACGCAACGACAATAAAGTCGTTGCCAAAACCCTTTAGCAACGAAATTTGACACCTTTAGCAATGAAAATCGGTTGTTGCTGAAGCCCCATTTTTTTGTAGTGTTCTTCACAAGAATAAAAATTTTGAAATTGTGCTGAGGGGTTTTACAGACTATTGTCTGTCATTTTCGCAAAGGTTATACTGGTTTTATCTATTTCTCGTATCCGCCTTGGGGTTTTACAGACTATTGCTGAGGGGTTTTACAGACTATTACTGAGGGGTTTTACAAACCATCTTACCTCAAGGCACGAGGGTTTTTGATTATCGCCCAGACTCCACCCAAAGAATACCGGGTTTTATCTGTTTCTCGTATCCGCCTTGGGCGCATAAACTTTTACCTCAGTCTTATCAGATTCCTCACCAAAACAATTTGGTTCAAAAAATTTCTTTTAATGAACACTTAGAGTTTTCATAACATTAGTCTAGCTGAATCGAATAGCGTAGACTCATATCAGTAATTCAATTCAATCGAATTATGTAGGTGTAGCCAAACCCCATTGGCAAATTTAAAATTTTTGAAAATATTTTTGAGAATGACGTCATGATGTCGTACTATATCAACAGTCCGTTTGAGGATGCCATCATCGTATGACTTTGTCATAACACATCATACAATAGTGGAACAATGATTTTTAGATCGAATTCACACTAAGTATTCTTGGATTTATAACTCTATCAACTTTTATGATCTCTACACCAGGTTACATGGTACATAAGTGATAAATAAAATAAATTTTTATATTTCAAATTATTTGCGTCTAGCTGAAACAAGTAGCTTAGACTATACTTTAAACCGTTTCAAAAATGATTACGAGTCTATATTTTATTTTATTTTTTTTAAAAACACATAGTGCGTATTTAGCTTGATGTCATAATTTTGAAGTTTAGCATAGCTAGGAGTTTTGGAAAACTTATGTCTTCACTAATAATCATTTGCTTAACAATCTATCTGTTCCTATAATCTTTAATACTCCATTTACACACAACTATACCCAATTCGTCAAACCACACTTATGAGTCCATAAATTGCCACAATCATACGAGTTTAAGAACTTTTTTAGACAGACCTTTTGCGTCCATTCGCTGAGGGGTTCATAAACATTTCATATAACTATGAATCATGAATGTCACATAAGTATGAGTTTTAAGAACTCGTACTTAACTTTATACCCTCTACCTATGACCTATTTATCTGTTATACACATGAGAAAGGAATCACCCTTTTAACATGCATATAGCAAATAGCGCGACACAAAAATTTAATCCCCACTTAATCTTAACTCCCTTCTCAATACGAATTTCATTCAACTCGTATTCATAATCCTTTCCTGAATCTGTACCAATTCATAGTACAATTGACACCCAACAATCTTGCTGTAAACTTGTCAATTATTCACTTGATCCTTCTCCATACTATAACCTTATCTGATAACGGGGTGATCTCATCGTTATATTACGATTTATTTCTATATCTATGATCATTTTGTTTTACGATCTTTTATCTCTGAACTTTTAGTCTTTTAGACTCTATCTGTTCATAACTACTGTTCAAATTTATTATCAGAGTTAAGGAACTCTGTATCTTTTATAACCCGCCGAGATTCGTCTTAGAATCTTACCGATCAACTAACTCTATGTGAGTTAGATCTTATCCTAATCACTGCGGTTATTGGTCTCAAGTATTCCTACCTAAGGTTCATAACCAACAGCTTTGATACCAACTGTGACGAGCCCCGAATCCGAGGTCCCGAATCACCGCGGATCCGGTTCGATAATTCTATACAACTATTACTTATTTGCGGAAGATATAAACATAAATTTTTTATACATTAAACTTACACGTAATCCCCAAGGTCGAGTAACCTTAACTTATACACAATACATAACTTATTTAACCTCTGATAACATTAATATACAATCTTCATTACAAATCTAATCGCATGCATTACTAAATTTAAGCTAGAACTGCCTTTTTAAACTTTTCTCAGATATCGTATTCGCCTTTAGTCTCGCAATGTTTATCATGATATAGCAAGGGTGAGCATAAGATTGCCCAACAAGTTTAAGTTCAATAATTTAACGATATACCATGATTGAAAGAATCAATAATAAGTTGGTACGTAATTCAACAATATAATTGTGAACTAGCGAGAACAAACTTTTAATCGAACAAGTATATAACATGAACAAATATATCCAAACCAAGGGTAATGAAGGTGATCGACCTTTCATACCGACTTATACATGCAATATGTACAGAGTACAATTCTACAATGGCAATCAGCAATGATTATCCATAAGCATATCTGAATGAAACAACTCTTATTAGAGTTAAATAAAAACTTGCCTGAACCGTTGATTACTGCTACGCAATTTATAACGCTTTATTCGAAGACCTAATATTAGTAATATAGATCTCCAATATTAGAATAATATCATCACAATATAATAATATTATATATATATATATATATATAGATATAGATATACATAAAATAACCTAAACACATAACACATAACCATATCAGTCTATAACACTTATAAGACTCGGTATCAAGTCAAACTATTGCAGTTTGAGTTGAACCCGACACAATTCTAACATCCGACGGTCTAGTCGGTCAAATCTCGAGTTTAAGTTCAATTAAACTCTGCCTAACACTTAATAATTAACTTAAATAATTTTAATATTAGTCAAAATAATTTCCATAAGCTCGTAATAATTTTTAAATAATTATTACTATTTATCATGAATTTTCCATTATTAATATCGTATTTAAATGAATTAAATATCACATAATTCTTTTATCTTTAATATTTATTTATTATCAAATATAAATGAAATACATGTCATAATATTATAATATATTTTATAATATCATAAAGTATTTTTAATACTTCAAAATCATATTTATATGATTTTTAACATTTAAATCCATTATCCGATTATTGCTTTTAATATTAAAATATTACTATTTTCATGACAAAATATCAAAAGTTATATTTTATAACTTAAAATATTTTTATAACACTTAAATCATTTTTTATGATTTTAAATCATTAATTCTATTTTCCATAATTTATTTAATATATTTATTAAATAAACTAATTACCATTAATATTGATTAATTAATGAAATTCATCACAAAATATTAAAATTCACTAAAAATAACTTAAAATATTTTATTATACCATAATATTATTTTTTATGATTTTTCATGTATTCAAATCA
The DNA here is from genome assembly GCA_020205605.1 of Panax ginseng. Taxonomy (NCBI): domain Eukaryota; kingdom Viridiplantae; phylum Streptophyta; class Magnoliopsida; order Apiales; family Araliaceae; genus Panax; species Panax ginseng. The sequence goes on along the minus strand of CM035146.1, from coordinate 27,078,159 downwards.
TTTTTAAATAATTTATTTAATATTATAATTAAATAAATTAAATACCATTTATATTCCAAAATATTAAATATTTATGAAATATACTCAAAATAATTAAAAACTATTTTTCAGACTTTAAAATAATTTTTCAGAATTTATTTTGTATTTTTAATAATTAAAAACCATTTTATTCGATTTATTAATTAAAATAAGTATTTTTCGAAATTAAATGTCGCAAAAGGGCCATATAGCACGGAATTCACCGCTATAGGTGTTCTTGAGTTCTTCTTGAGTACACCAAATTCAAGTCGAGAATAGTCGAATCTGGGGTTGGGTGGTTTGACCAACCATAAACCATGAATCTTGATGTATCTGGGAAATCTAGGGCATCATTATTGTAGTATGTATGTAATAATACAACTACCAACAAACATCATGGCTAAACAACGTCATATTAGAGAGATTTAAGCCTCACAAAAATTTGTCAGAGACTGTTCTTCATTTCTGGGTTTTCCAAAAATGAAAAACAGATCAAGGTGTTAACTTTGAATCCTTGCTGTTTGCATTCTGGGTCTAGTTTGTATGGTATCAAGGTTCTAACTTGTAGCCCTTATGTCAGGGTACAATACTATATCATCATATCAATATAACAACAACACTATATGAAGGTCTGATCCAGTCAAACTACCTGTCAGGAAACGCCTGTTGAAGATCCGGGTTACCAAGAATCTCCTTCCGGTCTTGATGATCAACGCTAGTTTGACCCTAATTTAATCTGATTCCGTGTATGATCTGGGAGTTTTAGAGGCATGGATTAATAGTCCTAATGTCAGTCTATAGAAATATAACAACAAAATGACCCAATACAATAACATTAGCCAGATCCATGACCTGCAAAGTGATTGTCAAACATCAAGATGAGTTCTGGGTTGCCCAGAAGCTCATTCTCGTGATCGGTCATCGCTGTTTGACTGATCATAACATGAGATCTAGAAACGATAAAACCCTGATTCAAGTTGCAGAACCAAGAACACATGACATACTACAAGTTTAAACATTTAAAACACTAAACACGTTAACATACACCGATCTATGAAGTCTGACATTTGCTTGTCATACGACATATAAATATTTTTCTAGATTTTTTAAAACATGATTTCGAGTACTTTGATGTTATGGATTTACTATAAAGAAACCCAGATCATCAAGTGACACCCTCTAACACATATCTAAACAACAAACAACAACATTAACACAAAATTTTAGGGATTTCTAGAATTAGGCTTTATACCACTTTGATGTCCTATTTTTGATTCTGATCCCACTGACTTGATCTTGTTAAGCTAAGGACTGACATTAGCTTATCTTATCTCATTTTCTCACTCTATATTTTCGGATTTTAGAGAGAGAATGTCTTAGAGAAAAATGAGAACTAAAGTGAGACTTTTCTCTCTCTTGAATCTATATAATTGATATGAATGCAATGTATGTTGGCTGATCTAGATGACTTATTGCTGGACAAATAAGTCTCAAGCTAGTGCTAGGGTTGGTGAACCACTCACTAGGACAACAAATACAAGTTATGTCCAATTATGCAACAAAGGGTAAAAATGTCATTTCGCACACAAAATTAATGGCATACTTGTCTTTGTCCAAACCCTTAGGGTTTAGGGTTTGAACCCTTGGGGTTTAGGAATTGAACCCTTAGGTTTTGGCAATTTGATTTTTAAAATTTCTAATTTAGGTTTTAAAAATTGAAAATTAATATTTCTAAATTATAATTAGAATTTTCTAATTATATTTAAATTTCTTAATCATAATTCAAGTTTGCTAATTAGGATTAATATTTCCTATTAATATTGCTAATTTAGCAATTAAATCCACAATTGTACATTAGGGTTTCTGACGGAACAATTAGGGTTTAAAAATTGGAAATTAGGGTTTACTAATTAATTAAGCTTTACCCTAATTAATATTATAATTAATTGCACTTGAGCATTATAATTATCATTTAAGTTCCCAGATTAGGGTTTTAAATATCCAGAATCTGAAATTAGGGTTTCCAGATCTGGTATTAGGGTTTTCTAATAATGAATTAGGGTTTTGAGTAATTCATTAGGATTTTTCCTAATAAATTTATAATTAATGATGTTTAAACTTATTCATAGCATTTAAATTCCCGAATTAGGGTTTTCAATATTCGAATTAGGGTTTCGAATACCTGAAACTGAAATTAGGGTTTCCAGAACCGGTTTTAGGGTTTCTTGTTAATCGCTAGGGTTTTCTAACCGAACGTTGACGTTCTTAATATATACTTATGGTTTGTTACGATATCGTTTTATCCGGGTCAACCTCAATTTTTTAACCACATTCTGAATACATAAATGACCATATTCACAGAACATAAACACGTATACACTTAATCCTAAATAATTCACCTAAATCCTTCACATAATTTTGAAATCTTCAAAATTCTATCTCAAAAATATCAAACGCATAAACTTATTTTCTGTCTAGGTTCTAATATTGAACCTTAAATCAATAAATTAAAATTTTAAAATTTTTCTAAATTCTCTAGTTGTCACAAATACTACTGCAGCCAATTCCAAATCATGAGTCGGATAACCTTTTTCATAATCCTTCAGTTATCTTGATGGATACACAATTACTTTGATGTTCTGCATAAGAACACGACCCAAGACTTTATGTGAGGCATCACTATACACCACAAAGTTACCTGTACTATCTGGTAATGACAACACAAGTGCCATGCTTAATTTCTTCTTCAAATCCTGGAAACTTTCTTCACATTTCTCTGTCCAAACAAATTTTACACTTTTCCTTGTCAAATTTGTTAATGGAGTGGCTATCTTAGAAAAATCTTTAAATAAATCGTCTATAATAACCGGCCAGTCCCAAGAAACTCCTCACTTCCGACGGTGTTCTTGGCTGTTCCCAATTTATTACTGACTTCCACTTTTGATGGATCCACCGAAATCCCATCTATGTCAATCACGCGCCCAAGAAATTGCACGATCTAGCCAAAATTCGCAGACTTAGAGAATTTCACAGACAACTTTTCCTTTCTTAGTGTTTCCAATGTCAAACGTAAGTGTTCCACGTGTTCTTCTTGAGTTTTGGAATACACCAGAATGTCGTCGATGAATACCACTATAAACTTATCTAAGAATGGTTTAAACACCATATTCATCAAATCCATGAATGCAACAGGTGCATTGGTTAAACCAAAAGACATCACTAGAAACTCGTAATGTCCATACCGAGTTCTGAATGACGTTCGAGGTATATCCTCCTTTCTCACTTTCAACTGGTGATACCCACTTCTCAAATCTATTTTCGAGAAGTATTTAACACCCTTCAACTGGTCAAACAAGTCATCTATTCTTGGCAATGGATATTTTTTTTTAATAATGACTTTGCTTAATTCTCTATAATCAATGCAAAGACGCATTGCCCCATCCTTCTTTTTCACGAATAACACCGGCGCTCCCCACGGTGACAAGCTTGGTTGAATATACTTCTTGTCTAACAATTCTTGCAATTGTACCATCAGTTCCTTCATTTCTACCGGAGCCATTCTGTACGGGGCCTTCGATATCGGTGTTGTCCCTGGCGCTAAATCGATCACAAACTCTCTCAGGCGAAAGTCCTGGCAAATCTTTTGGAAACACATCCTCAAATTCCCTCACCACTAGTATCTCTTCCAGTTTCACATTATTCTTCTAAGTATCGACTATGTAAGCTAAATATCCCACAAAGCCTTTCTCAACAATTTCTTGGCCAGTATAATCTTCAGACATTTCATTTGTCTAGGTGACTTGCTACCAAAGAACACTACCTTTGACGAGGTCATAAGGTTTACACACTTCTTTTGGCAATCAATTACCGCTCCATATTTGAACAGCCAATCCATTCCCAAAATAACATCAAACTCTCCAAGTCTAATTGGAATCAAATCTACCATCAAGATATTCTCCTTAATGTTCACCCTACAGTTCTTGTATACGAATCTAACATGGATTACCTCCTTATTCGCAATTTCTATGTTCAAAGGGAAATTCAATTCTTTTCTAGGAAATTCTAACCTCTTAGCAAATTTATCAGAGATAAACGAGCAAGTAGCATCCAAATCAAATAATATATAAGCATTTATATCATTGATTGGGATAATACCTGACACCACATCTTTTGATTGCACAACATCTTGCACAGTCATGTTGAAGGTTCTAGCTGTGGGTTTGTTTGATTTTGTAGGTCCAACAATTTCCCATGTACCTCCACTGTTTCTGGTTGTATCTCCAGCCTTATTCTTAGGGCATTCACGAGCAAAGTGATCCTTGTATCCGCACGTGAAGCACACATTCTTCTTAGGTTGAGTGCAATTTAGGGCGATGTGACCCTCTTGGCCACAATTGAAGCATACTCGTTTCCCCATCAAGCACACACCCTTGTGAAACTTCCCGCATGTAGCACATGCTTCAAACTTCTTGTTTTGCTGGATACCCTGCTGGTTTCCAGCGCCCACGTTTCCATTCCACTTCTTCTTCAAGATTTTGTTGTTGTTTTCACCACTACCACCTCCATTCTTAATCTCCACCTCGTTCTTCTTCTTTTTCTGTTCCTGATTGAACTTTTTTACTGCTTTGCACCCACCTTCAGCGAGAATTGCTTTCTCCATCACTACCGCGAAAGTCTTCAATTGGAACAGGGAAACCCTACTGTACAACCAGGGCTTCAGTCCCTGTTCAAACCTCTTCTCCTTGTGTTCGTTCGTACCGACTTGATAAGGCGCAAACCTCGCCAACTCGTTGAATTTAGCGGCATATTCAGATACCGTCATCGTTCCCTATTTTAGTTTCAAAAACTGCACTTCTAGGTGACTCTTTGAACTCTCTGCGAAATAGGTCTCGAAGAATATTTCCTTAAACCTATCCTAGGTCATTACCCCTGGCCCTTCACGAGTTTTATTGGCCTACCACCAATAACTAGCTTCTGCTTTCAGCATGAATGTTGCGAAAGCAGTCTTTTGATCTTCCCCTACCCTAGCAACATCGAACACCTTTTCTATCTCCAAAATCCAGGTTTGTGCTTCGACTGGATTCATGGACCCACGGAATTCAGGTGGTTCAACTGCCTTGAAATCCTTAAACGTTGTTCCTTAGTTCTGTGGTTGATTCTGCAACGCTCCTGTCAGTAGCGCCACTAATTATTGAACGGGATTAGCATTAACATTGTCGTTATTGTTGGTTCCTTCGGTGGTTCTCTGCCGTGGTGGTTGACGTCTGGGAGGCATTTTCTGTTAAAGAAACACTAATTAGATTATTATTCAACTCTTTTAAGTATTTTCTACTTAACTTGCCTCCACAAAAGAAATAGCCACATAATCACATAACACTTTGAATAAAATAACAACTTTTATTTATTCAAAACCTCTTTGAAAATATAAAAACAATAGCATCACTACTATTTACATTACTTTCCTGAACTACAAAAGTTTCAGGACAACATCATCGTCATATCCCATAGGTTACATAACACTTGGGATTTATAATTTATTTAATATTTTATTAATCGCATAACAATTACGATGTTCTACTAAGATACTGCTTAGCCTTACTACGTTCATCCTCCATAATTCAGAACATTGTTACGCGCGATCTAATATATGATGATGGCGTCTCGGAATCAATTGGATAACCCATGACCCGATCTTGAGCTTGATTAACCACGGTGTTGAATACTCTATTCATCTCTTCCATCTTCATTCTCTTTGCCTGTGCGTCTTTCACTGTTATCCCGGCTCGTTGAAACACTTCCTCATATGCATCTTTGGCCCTTGCCCTCTTAGTAGCTTCTTCCTTCAGTTTATTTTTTAGTTCAGTGACCTCCTCGATTAGTTGTTCTTTCTCTCCTTCAGTCTGTTCTAGCTTCTCCTCGACATTAGTCAGTCATTCCTCACGATCCTGGATCTCGTCGTCTTTCTGTGTCATTGCAGTCTGTTGTTCAGCTACTATCTCTTGTAATTCCTCGACTGTATCCTGAAGTTCCACGTTACGGTTGTAGACTTCATCATACATTCAAGCAACTATCGAGGTTAGTGGAGTCTCTACCTCATCGTCCTCGTCATCCTTATACTCTTGTGGTAACTCAACGGGATCCTCTTCATCCGTCTCACATCATCATCTCACCTTCAACCACTGTGACCAACGGGGCTGACTCCCGTGGTAGTAGTTGTTCCCAAAAACTTGTGACACCCCCAAATCCCGGTACTTCATTACCTCAAGATTTGGTGTTCACTTAATCAAAACATTCATATCTAACTACCCAATCATAAAATAATTGAATAATAAAACATGCTCATACAGGATTACGTTAATAAAATTATCTCCCAGGTTATCTAACCTTTAATTACAATTAATCAAATGCGAAATTTAAAATTTATTACATCACATCATCTACTAAAAGTCTATCATCATAACGATAAAGCAAAATTACAAGTCTTCATCACTTGTACATTTTTCCCTTTCCTTTGCTAGTTGTAGGTTTATCTACCTTCTCAACCATAGCTGCAATAAGTGTATAAATATGCAAGAGTGAGCAAACAAAGCTCACTTGAAATAAAAATAAATAACTTTACAACATTTACCAAATAATAGGCATAATAGAACTGAATAATATGTTCTATTAACATTACAACATTTGCCAAATAATAGGCTCAATAGAACTGAATGATATGTTCTATTAACATTCTTAAATATACTACTGAGGGTCTAATGACCACGAACCATGTCCACAGTTATAAGTAATCTTTCAACTTTAACTTTTAACAGTCATATGACTATAAGGACTCCACGTACTTAGGGTGATCAATCCTTCGTTACAATGTATTGTGCACAACCATTTCAACGCTAAAGCGTAAACCCTAAAAATAGGGTTGTTCATCTCAGTATTTAGAGTACAAGTCCGCACCAAAGAAAGTTTGGTTTGGATAAGCTTTCAAGGGTAATTGAAGTTTAATGATCATCAACTAGGGAACTAGTTGAATCAACAATGCTTGATAACACAATAGTTGTTTAATAACAACATAACTTAGAACACTTGAGAATCATAGGTGAACTGACTATATTCTAGACTCATGCCTGAAATAACTAGAGAGCATAAGTATTGATCAAAATAAAGAAATGGTAAACCTTGGCTTGAACAATAATAAGCTAGGTCTATAATCTTGTCAAATTAGAATTTTAGTTACCGAGCATGCATTAGTTGATAGCAAGCTGGAAACACAAAGAATTAAGGTTCAAGAAACATTTATTATAAAAGAATAAACTAAAGAAACTTGTTTAACTATAAACAAGATAGAGTAAGTCAAAAATGATTAGAATTCCAATAATTTAGAATTAAAACATGCTCCATGTAATAGATGAGATTTTTGGAACTTGCATCATCATAAATAACTAGAGACAAGAAACTTGCTCAATTAAAAGAATGAAGTTACATAATGTAATAATAGAACTAACTCAACGAAAGTGTAAAGTTAGAAAACTTGCCTCGAGCGTAAGCTAAAATATTAAAACTCACGTCCACCTATACACAGTATTAAAACCACAACATCTATTAGACATACTAATATTCACTTTTCAATATAAAACGCATTACTAGCTAAACTTGTTATTTTCGCATAAGTCTTATGCTACCATTTACAGCCATCAGAAATTTCAAGTGTGTTAACCCTCACAACACCTATTTACTATTCATTACGCTTAATAATGCACAACATGTCATTTTTATTATTTACTATTCATTTAAAGCTTTGAATTTACTAACCACGTATTACAACTATGTTTTAGCCTTGTTGTTACGTGTTGGACACATTACCATTACCTTTAGCTAAGCTACAAAGAACGACCAAAGTCTGCAGAATTAGCAGACTTCAAGAAAATCAAAAAATGGGCATCTGCGCGGCATAGTGCGATTTTATCTTCTTGATCACATAGCCTACCGCTTCGGCATTAATTGCGCTACCACAAGAACGTCTGTAACTCCGATTTTACGTAACATAGCTTCGGCACTTTTCTTAAGCCAACTGAAATGAATTTCACCCACCAAACAGTGATAATAACATATAAAATAAATATACAACTATCACAGACATGATTGCTAACATATTCAACCACTTAGCACAATTTAACAACCACTAAAACTATTTTAATTTCTCAATTTTCATGTTTTCATGAAAAACTCAATTTTCTTGACATTCATCCTAAAAATCATCACTGTGAATTCAATACATGACCAAATCATCTCATTCAATTTACGTTATGCTCGTATCTCAATGAACTAACATATACAAGCTTTAATTTATACTTTCACGTACAAATTGGCCATTAAAATTGATACTTACATAGCTACAAACATATATATACTGACAAAATTTCTACTGATATTCGAAATTAGCATGAATTTCTCGTTTAAGCACAACCTCTAATCACCATATACTCATATAATCACAAGTAATCACATTGTATATCAACAATTTGCAATTTACTGATTATATAAAAGTTTGACGTAACCTCACACACACACACACACACACACACACACACACACACACACACATATATATATATATATATATATATATATATATATATATATATATATATATAACACTAAGGTTGTGAACATACCTTCAATTTCTAATACAATCGCTGCTAATCACTGGAATTTACTGCGAAAACTCTTAAGACTCTCTCAATTCTCTCACAACTTCTCTCTCAACTTTCTGAACTCTCAAGCTTGGAAAATAGAATGCGTAATAAGAAAATCAACTGATATTCAAGCGCAAGAATAAAACTGATAACCCTTAATAACACTACTAATTGCAAAATCAGTTACTAACGTATATAATATAAACATATTATATTTATTATTTTAATTTATTTTATTTATATAATAATTTAAAATTAAAAAGGAAATCCAAAAGCCACAGGGCCTTGTTTGGCAAATACCATTTTAAATTAAACACTTAATACCATTAAGTCTTGTTTGGCACAACCAAATTAAACTACTTTACTTTAATTTATTTTAATAACTCCTTATAATATAGTTATTTGTCACACTATATTTAATTAAACTTTCATACTTAATTTATTAATTCAATTAATTAAATAATTCATTTATTCACATAACTCTATACAAATACTTACCATCAAATTGAAATATCAATATAATAATAATTTCCTTAACTCATTAACTATTTATTTAACAAATAATTATCTAAACAAAATTAAATCAATTAAACAAATACTTATTCAATGATAAACACATCCATTCAATATTTATATAATTCAATAAATATTTAATATTACAATTAAAATTCTAGAATGTTACATCATTCCCTCCTTAAAAGGATTCTGTCCTCAGAATCACAATTCAAACAATCAAATTGTCACATTCTTCCCTACTTTCAAAGATTCTGTCCCCAGAATCGAAGACATCGATTAAACAAATAACTCAGGGTAATTTTTCATCATTTCAGATTCGAGTTCCCACGTTGCCTCTTCGACATTGTGGTTTCTCCATATCACCTTCACAGAAGGTATCACTTTATTTCTGAGCACTTGTTCTTTCCTGTCAACTATCTGGATAGGAATCTCTTCATAAGACAAATCTTTATCGAATTGCAATGGTTTGTACTCGAGAACGTGCTTGTAATCGGGTTTATACGGTCGTAACACCGAAATGTGAAAAACATTATGAATGTTTTCCAACTCTGGAGGCAGAGCTACCTCATAAGCCACTTCCCCCACTCTTCGTAGTATTTTGAACGGTCCAATAAATCTTGGGTTGAGCTTTCCTTTCTTGCCAAAACGAATTTTTCCCTTCCAAGGATAAACTTTTAGGAAAACAAAATTTCCTACTTCAAATTCGCGATTCTGCATATGTTGATCGGCATACTTTTTCTGTCTGTCTTGGGCTGCTACCAATCTTGTCCTGATGAGTTTGACAACTTCAGCAGTTTGTTGTACCAGTTCTGGTCCTAACAGTTGGCATTCACTGACTTCATCCAAGCACAGTGGAGTTCTGCACTTTCTGTCGTATAATGCCTCATAAGGCGGCATGTCGATGCTCGCGTGGTAACTATTGTTGTAGGAAAATTCTACCAACGGTAAATGTTCATCCCAGCTTCCTTTGAAATCCATGATGCATACTCTCAGCATATCTTCCAACGTTTTGATTGTTCGTTCGCTTTGCCCGTCGATTTGCAGGTGGTATGCTGTACTCATTCACAACTGTGTTCCCATACATTCTTGTAGTCTCTTCCAGAAGTTCGATGTGAACCTTGGATCTCTGTCTGATATAATTGACACTGGAACCTTGGATCTTTGTCAATCACGTGCCCAAGAAATTGCACACGATCTAGCCAAAATTCGCACTTAGAAAATTTTGCGTACAACTTTTCCTTTCTTAGTGTTTCCAATGTCAAACATAAGTATTCCACGTGTTCTTCTTGAGTTTTGGAATACACAAGAATTTCATTGATGAATACCACTGCAAACTTGTCTAAGAATGGTTTAAACACCCTATTCATCAAATCCATGAATGCAGCAGGTGCAATTGTTAAACCAAAAGACATCACCAGTAACTCGTAATGTCTATACCGAGTTCTGATAATGTCGTTCGAGGTATATCTTCCTTCCTCACTTTCAACTGGTGATACCCACTTCTCAAATCTATTTTCGAGAAGTATTTAGCACCCTTCAACTGGTTAAACAAGTCATCTATTATTGGCAATGGATATTTGTTTTTAATAGTGACTTTGTTTAATCTCTATAATCAATGGAAAGACGCATTGACAATCCTTCTTCTTCACGAATAACACCGGCACTCCCCACGGTGATACGCTTGGTTGAATATACTTCTTGTCTAACAATTCTTGCAAATGTACCATCAGTTCCTTCATTTCTACTGGAGCCATTCTGTACGGGGCCTTTGATATCGGTGTTGTCCCCGGCACTAAATCAATCACGAACTCAATCTCTTTGTCAGGCGGAAGTCCTGGAAAATCTTCTAGAAACACATCCTCAAATTCCCTCACCACTAGTATCTCTTCCAGTTTCACATTCTTCTTCTGAGTATCGCTATGTAAGCTATATAGCCCACACAATCTTGACTCAACAATTTCTTGGCTTGCATAATCGTTAGACATTTCATTTGTCTAGGCGACTTGCTACAAAAGAACACTACCTTTGACGGGGTCATAAGGTTTACAAATTTATTTTGGCAATCAATTACCGCTCCAAATTTGAACAGCCAATCCATTCCCAAAATAACATCAAACTCTCCAAGTCTAATCGGAATCAAATCTACCATCAAGATATTCTCCTTAATGTTCACCCTACAGTTCTTGTATACGAATCTAACAGGGAATACCTCCTTATTCGCAATTTCTATGTTCAAAGGGAAATTCAGTTATTCTCTTGGAAATTCTAACCTCATAGCAAATTCATCAGAGATAAACGAGCAAGTAGCACCCAAATCAAATAATACATAAGCATTTATATCATTGATTGGGATTATACCTGACACCACATCTTTTGATTGCACAACAACTTGCACAGTCATGCTGAAGGTTCTAGCTGTAAGATCCCAAATAATTAATAAATGAAATTTAATTTCCTCTAATTATTATTTTGAAATAGTAAGGGTTGATGTGATTAGTGTGGATAGTTACGGGTAAAATACGCAAATATTTCAAAATATGCAAGTGGTTATAAAATATTCATTGTTGTCGGGGAATATTCGTTTGGTCGTGGAATATTCGTACTGTCGGGGAATATTCGTACGACGGCGCAACCATGTGTGGACCCCATAACGAAAAGCGATTGGAGGAAGAAAATGACAAATATAAGTTGTTTAAAAATAATTCAGGCGTAGTTATTACTGCTTACAATGTTGGAATACCCGGTGGTTAAAAACACGATAATAAAGCGTTGTTGAACGGTAGCACCTCAGTATTGCACCAATTATTGACTCTTACGTAAGAAGGCACTACTCAATAATGGTTACGAAATTATTGCTCAAAGGTTTTATTTTATTGATTCAATAATTGCTCGTTGATATTTTATATTCTTTGTTGTTTTAATAATTGTCATTACAAGATTTTTCATTGTCGAAACAATAATTCATATTATCCTAATAATATTATTAGATAACATTATTGGCAATGTCTAGAAAGTTCATCTAAGGAGAGGTTTGGTCACCTAATTGCTACCAAGAAGGAGAAATTCTTATTGAAAGCCCCTCTTTCTGAGGAACCGCTGGTTGTCAATATTGTGATTACGTAATATTATTTGTGAATAATTAATTATTGATTCATATGATGAGGAAAATATTGATTTTATGTGGATATAGATGGAGAAAATTTTATAGTGACAATTGTTGAAAAATAATATTTTATCTTTTTCTCGATAAAATAATTCATTTAAATATATTATTTTAATAATATATTAACGATGATATTTTTACGATGAATGTGGGATATATGAGTATATGTGGAGGAGGAGTATTTTTGTTACCAAAAATGTTTAAAACATGTTAAACATGTCGGTGGACCCCATTTATTGACTGAAATTTGATTATAGCCTGTAAAATTTCCCATTTGTGGATTTCGGCCAATTTCTGTTTGGAATTTGGAAAAACTTTCTTCTGCAAAGTTGTAGAGAATTGAATTTCCTATAAAAACTCGCGAGATTCGAATTTTCTGATAAAAGGGCTATTTATTATGAATTATTGAAGTTTCGGAGTTCCGAAATAATTGATTTTTGGAAGTTTAAAATATTTAAAATATGAAAAACGTTTTTTTTGTATTATTAGTGGGTCTAGCATGTGGTTTGAATTCAGATTTTCAGAATTCAAAGAGTGGGCGTAAGAATTTATATATATATATTATTATTATATTAAATTTTCGCTTTGGTGTTCTAAGCAATTTCCTATAAATAGGTGCTTAGGTTAGAATTGAAAATCACACCGTAAATCAAGTTTTCTCTCTATATTATCGAAGCGTATTCTTGTGAGTATTTTGAGTATACTTTGAGTATTTCTATACGGTGAAAGTTCAAGATATAGTCTATATCCAGTATTCCAGTTAGAAGTACTGATCTTTCGAGGTAAGGGATATTATTTTTTTTCGTAATGATATTATTTCTTCAATATCATTATGCTGAAATATTGATCTGAAGTTTTTATCAAATTTGGAACTTTTGGTGTCGGAGTTACTATTCACGTATACGGCACTATTCACGTATACGGCACTATTCACGAATACGGCACTATTCATCGAAAATGAAAATTTTTCTTTTCGTCCAAAATATCTATTGTGGATACTAGCTTTGATTGTATCCATGTTTTGATCATTCTTGAATTTTACACCACTATGATTATTTTTGAGGTATTTTTGGACGTGGATAAAACAAAGTACGAATCCTTAATCCTTAATCCTTGTCATTTTGTTTCACTGGATTCGTTTCTTTAAAAAATATTTTTCATCATCCTCAGTCTTAAATGATGATATTATTGAATATCTTTGGCCTGTAGTGCAAAGATGAATGATTTCTGATGAATATCTTTGGCCTGTAGTGCAAAGATGAATGATTTCTGATGAATATCTTTGGCCTGTAGTGCAAAGATGAATGATTTCTGATGAATATCTTTGGCCCGTAGTGCAAAGATGAACAGGTGTTTAGATGAACATGACCAACTGGTGAATGTCCTTGGCTCAGAGTGCAAGGATGAATATTTGATCTCGGATATATATTGATTGATGTTACAGGGATAAAAATAGATTTATGAACTTTAAAATTCATACATAGAAGATAGTAGTTTGCATTCTCTACTTAACTCTTCTAATGAATTATTATTTCACGTATGAATATTGATTTAAAACTTGTTGTCTATTGTATTCTATTATATTTTTCCTCATTGAAGACTAACGATAATTTTGTTGTATATTATCTTAGTCATAATATTCTTTATCTGGGCTAGTCGAGCTCACCCTTTCCTTTTTGTTCCATTTTTCTTCTCAAGAGGCGAGAATATAATGAAAGTACGAGTCTGGGTATGGAATGAAAGTTCTAGGGAGAGTTGTTTAGTAGTTCTCACCATTGTTGTAAAATAATGTACCAATAATTATGATGAGGATTTATTTGTATGTGGATATTGTCTAGATGGCAATATCTCAGATTTAAACTCACAGCTTTACTATTGTAATAATAAAGTTGTAGTTGTTTCATGCAGGTGTATTGACAACTCGTAATGGGGATGTAGACCTATTTTGGGGGTGTCACAATTGGTATCGAGCTTAGGATATGATCTCTATGGCGGAGATCGGGGAATAGAACTAGGAGGGGAGAGACGAGTAAATTCTTCGCTAGTGTGTCCTACCTAAGCTTATATGATAGTTGGTCAGTATATAGAGATATTATGTGATATATTGATTTCCTTAATTAACCCTTGTTTTATGACAGTATTTGAGAATGTCGACTGAGAATATTAACAATGGAAATGAGACCGTGGAGACGCCTATACTCACCAACGAGGAGAACGTGCAACAGTCGACAATGTTCCTCCCGTGAACAACACCACCGAAAGTGATGATGAACGAGGGATATTTAGAAGCTTTTTGCGCTCATGCAAAATCGAATTGAGGGAGACTCGTGTTCAAAACATAGGAGGAAATGATAGCAATTCACGGGTTGTCACAACCCAAGCAAGTATTCAAAGAGTTGGGACCACCAGATTTAAGGGAAAGCCAGATCCGATCATGGCAGAAACATGGGTCAAGCAAATTACCAAGATATTCGATGTCTTGGGATGCACAGAGGAACAGAAGGTTCCATTCGCCACCTTTATGTTCCGTGGCGAGGCAGACTACTGGTGGGAGTCTCTCAGAAGCGTACCATCCAAATTGCCAAAGATGTCTTGGGAGACGTTTGAGAACTATTTAATGACAAATACTTTCCGAAAGTGTTCGGTCATATGAAGGAAGTGGAGTTTATTAGATCGAGCGAGAACAACATGACGGTGTCTTAGTACGAGGCGAAATTGCGAGTTATCCGTGTTTGCACCTCATTTGGTGGAGAATGAGGAACGTATGACGCGGATGTTTCTGAGAGGTTTGAAACCCGGCATACGTCAGTATCTCATCTCTCATAAATTTTCTCTCTATTCAGATGTTGTTAACAGGGCTCAATTGTTAGAGCGAGATAACGAGTACGGTCAACCGAGGTACCACAATCGATCATAACCGAGATAGCAGTCAACAAAACAACAATAATCAAGTGGAGAAAGAAAAAGGCGGACAAAATGGTAACCACTCTGGTGGTAATCATGGCCATGAAAATAGAAGAAGCGAGTCAGGAGGAGATTTTAAAAAGAGGAGATTCAACAACGACCATGTGAAGACGACAGTGCCAGCAGCAACTGGTTCCAAGGGAGGAGAACGACCACCGGTCATATGCTATAAATGCGAAAAGAGGACATATCGGTCAAATCGCCCACAGCGCCGGTGTATGCTATAATTGTGGAAAGGAAGGACATATCGCTCGAAATTGCACGGTAGCGAAACCTAGTTCAATGAGGGACGGTGACTCAAAAGATCGTCCCGAGAGAAAAAGTCAAAGTCAATCGGCCTCGGAAGAGCGTTTGTTGTGGACCGTCAAAATGCGAGGAACCCAAACGAGGTGATCACGGGTAAGCTATTTATAAATTCTTGTGAAGTTTATACTTTACTAGATACCTAAGTGCTACCCATTCATTTATCTCTCCCGCTTGTGCTCAACGCTTAAACTTGACTCAGGAGAAATTAGACTTTGACCTATCTGTGGAAACTCAGTTAGAGAAACTTTCATCACATCCACTTTGCTTATAAATCTTGTCTAATCCATGTTGGCACCCTTATCTTACCTGTTGACCTTATCTCTTTAAAGATACTTGCTTTTGATGTGATTTTAGGGATTGATTGGTTAACTACTCATCATGCCAAAATTGATTGTTTTCGTAAGGTTGTTAGCTTTCATATTCCTAAACAACCCGTTGTTCAATTCAAGCAACTAAACCATTAAAATCAATCATCGCATATCTAATCATAAAGCTATTCGTTTATTAAAAAACGGATGTCAAGCTTTCTTAGCCCATGTTATGGATTTGAATAAAGACACGCCAAAATTGAATAATATTCCCGTTGTTATTAACTTTCTCGACGATTTCTGAAGAACTTCCCGGCCTACCCCGAACGTGAAGTTGAATTCTTTATTGACCTTGAACTCGCATACAAGCCCATTTCTAAAACCCCATATCGAATGGCTCTATTGAACTTCGAGGAGTTAAAGGTCCAACTACGTGGAGTTGTTGGACATTGGTTTCATTCGTCCCAAGTACATCTCCTTGGGGTGCTCCTGCTTTTATTTGTAAAGAAGAAAGACGGGAGTATGCGACTTTTATATTGACTATCGAAATTGAACCATGTCACTATCAAGAATAGTTATCCTCTACCTCGTATTGATGACTTGTTTGACCAATTACAGCGAGGAGCACAATTCTTTTCAAAAATCGATCTTCGCTTACGGATATCATCACCAAGATTAGAACGAGGATATTCCAAAGACGCCTTTAGAACTCCGATGCGGGCATTATGAATTCTTAGTTATGTCTTTCGGATTGACTAATGCTCCTGCGGGCTTTCATGGATATGATGAACCGAGTATTCAAAGAGTATTTGGATCATTCGTTGTTGTCTTTATTGATGACATCCTCATATATTCCAAAAGCCGTGAAGATCATGAGCACCATTTGAAGTTTGGTACTCCAAAGGCTTCGTGAAAACAAGCTTTATGCCAAGTTAAAGAAATGCGAGTTCGGCGAGGAAGTAGCATTTCTTGGGCATGTGGTGTCAAAACATGGAGTATCTGTTGACCCGCCAAGATTGAAGCAATACAAAGTTGAGAACAACAAAGTCGATGATGATCAAGTACGTAGCTTTTGGGCTTAGCCGGTTATTATCGGAGATTCGTGGAAGGGTTTTCTCGAATCGCTACTCAGATTAACTCATCTAACTCGGAAGGATACAAAATTCGCTTGGAGCGAAGAGTGCGAGAAGAGTTTCCAAGAGCTTAAAATGAGACTTATTTCTAAGACTGTTCTAACAATACCATCCGGTTCGGATGGATTTGTTATCTACAAACATGATTTCCTGCAAAGGGTTAGGATGTGTTCTCATGCAACGTGGGAAAGTCATAGCCTATGCCTCATGACAACTTAAAGAATATGAGAGAAATTATCCTACTCATGATCTAGAGTTGGCGTGCTGCTGCCGCTTAAAGATCCGGAGGCACTATCTATATGGAGAGAAAGTGGAGATATATTCAGACCATAAAAGCCTTAAATATTTCTTCACTCAAAAGAACTTAACATCTGCAATGACGTTGGCTCGAGCTATTGAAAGACTACGACCACACTATTCAATACCATCCTGAAAAGCGAACGTGGTAGGCGACGCGTTGAGTAGAAGATCATATGCGGGAATGAGTGCGATGATGTCAAATATACGCGTAGAGCCAACTTTAATAGAAAAGTTAAGGTTGCTCAAGCCACCGAATCAGGGTGATGCATATGAAGAAGAAAGTACAAGAAGGAGCTATTCCTAAGCGAGAATTGATGAAGAAGGAATACTTGAGTCCACCTGGACTTTGTGTTCCTAACGATTCTGATTTGAAGTACAAGATTATGATGGAGGCACACAATACACCATTTGCAATCCATCCGGAAGCACTAAAATGTATCGTGATCTTGACATACATTTTGGTGGAACAATATGAAGAGAGAGATTGCAAAGTTTATCTCAACATGTTTAACTTGTCAACGTGTAAAGGCGGAGCATCAAGTGCCTAAGGGACCATTGCAACCACTTGAGATTCCGAAATGGAAGTGGGAACACATTACCATGGATTTCAAGTTCACGGGACTTCCCACGGTTTCTCAAGGCATAAATGCTATTTGGGTTATTGTTGATAGATTAACCAAGTCTCCGCTCATTTCTTGCCGATACGAGACTTATTCCTTGAACGCCTCTTGCTCAAATGTACGTAAATGAGATTGTGAGATTGCATGGCATGCCAAGATCCATAGTTTTGGATCGTGACCCAAGATTCACTTCAAGATTTTGGGTTAGCTTGCAAAAAGCTATGGGTACGGATTTAAGATTCGATTCAAAGATACCATCCTCAAACCAGACGGACAATCGAGAGAGGACTATTCAAACTCTTGAAGATCTATTAAGACTCGTGTCCTAGATTTCAAAGGGAGTTGGGATAAGTATTTACCATTGGTGGAATTCTCCACAACAACAAAGTTATCGAGCAAGTATAGGTGTGGCTCCATTTGAAGCATTATATGGACGAAAGTGTCGCTCTCTCCAATATGTTGGGATGAGGTGGGTGAAGCAACATTGTTGGGACCCGAAATTAAATGCGATATGACTACCGAAAAGATCCAAATGATTCGACAACGATACAAAGCGGCACAAGATCGACAAAAGAGTTATGCGGATCTTCATCGAAAGGACGTGGAATTTAGTATAGGGGATCATGTATTGTTGCGAGTTGCTCCATGGAAGGGAGTTACAAGATTTGGGAAGAGAGGAAAGCTCAATCCACGATTTATTGGTCCATTTCAAATTCTTGACCGAGTAGGAAATGTAGCCTATAGACTCGCGTTACCTCCAAGTATGTCTCGTGTTCATAATGTGTTTCACATATCCGTATCAGTAAATATGTGAAAGACCCGAACCATGTTATTGAGTTAGAACCGGACGAGATAGTCAAGACTTAACGTCACGAGGAGGTACTGTCAAAGATCTTGGATAGGAAGGAGCATGTCCTACGACGAAGGTCATACCACAAGTTAAAGTCTTGTGGAGAAACCATGCTATAGAGGAAATGACACGGGAGTTGGAAACTAAATGAAAGCGAGGTATCCTCATCTTTTGAAACACACAGTCGTCACGTCAATTTCGAGGACGAAATTTCATAAGGAGGGAGGTTGTAAGATCCCAAATAATTAATAAATGAAATTTAATTTCCTCTAATTATTATTTTGAAATAGTAAGGGTTGATGTGATTAGTGTGGATAATTCTACGGGTAAAATACGCAAATATTTCAAAATATGCAAGTGGTTATAAAATATTCATTGTTGTCGGGGAATATTCGTTTGGTCGTGTGGAATATTCGTCTTTGTCGGGGAATATTAAATGCGACGGTAGCGACCATGTGTGGGCCCCATAACTAAAAGCGATTAGAGGAAGAAAATGACAAATATAAGTTGTTTAAAATAACAGGCGTGGTTGTTACCGTTTACCTTTGTTGGAATACCCGTTGGTTAAAACACAGTAATACGCGTTGTTGAACGGTAGCACACGGTATTGCACCAATTATTGACTCTTACGTAAGAAGGCACTACTCAATAATGGTTACAGTAATTACTGTTCAGTGTTTTATTTTATTGATTCAATAATTCTTTGCGTTGATATTTTATATTCTTTGTTGTTTTAATAATTGTCATTACACAGTATTTTTCATTGTCGAAACAATAATTCATATTATCTGAATAATATTATTAGATAACATTATTGGCAATGTCTAGAAAGTTCTGTCTAAGGAGAGGTTTGGTCACCTAATTGCGGCCAGTAAGGAGAAATTCTTATTGAAAGCCCCTCTTTCCTGGAAGGCGCACAGTTTGTCAATATTGTGATTACGTAATAATATTATTTGTGAATAATTAATTATTGATTCATATGATGAGGAAAATATTGATTTTATGTGGATATAGATGGAGAAAATTTTTATAGTGACAATTGTTGAAAAATAATATTTTATCTTTTTCTGATAAAATAATTCATTTAAATATATTATTTTAATAATATATTAACGATGATATTTTTACACGATGAATGTGGGATATATGAGTATATGTGGAGGAGGAGTATTTTTGTTACCAAAATGTTTAAAACATGTTAAACATGTCGGTGGACCCCATTTATTATTTGAAATTTGATTATAGCCTGTAAAATTTCCCATTTGTGGATTTCGGCCAATTTCTGTTTGGAATTTGGAAAAACTTTCTTCTGCAAAGTTGTAGAGAATTGAATTTCCTATAAAAACTCAAGAGATTGAATTTTCTGATAAAAGGCTATTTATTATGAATTATTGAAGTTCAAAGCTCAAAATAATTGATTTTTGGAAGTTTAAAAT
This sequence comes from Panax ginseng, assembly GCA_020205605.1. Lineage (NCBI taxonomy): Eukaryota > Viridiplantae > Streptophyta > Magnoliopsida > Apiales > Araliaceae > Panax > Panax ginseng. Next base: position 27,057,855 of record CM035146.1, on the reverse strand, counting down.
ATTTAAAATATGAAAAACGTTTTTTTGTTATTAGTGGGTCTAGCATGTGGTTTGAATTCAGATTTTCAGAATTCAAAGAGTGGGCGTAAGAATTTATATATATATATTATTATTATATTAAATTTTACGCTTTGGTGTTCTAAGCAATTTCTATAAATAGGTGCTTAGGTTAGAATTGAAAATCACACCGTAAACTCAAGTTTTCTCTCTATATTATCGGCGTATTCTTGTGAGTATTTTGAGTATACTTTGAGTATTGCTATACGGTGAAAGTTCAAGATATAGTCTATATCCAGTTATTCCAGTTAGAAGTACTGATCTTTCGAGGTAAGGGATATTATTTTTTTTCCGTAATGATATTATTTCTTCAATATCATTATCTTTGAAATATTGATCTGAAGTTTTATCAAATTTGGAGCGTTTGGTGTCGAGAGTTACTATTCACGTGTCTGGCCTTTATTCACGAATCTGACACTATTCATCAAAAAATGAAAATTTTTCTTTTAAGTCCAAAATATCTATTGTGGATACTAGCTTTGATTGTATCCATGTTTTGATCATTCTTGAATTTTATACCACTATGTTTATTTTTGAGGTATTTTTGGACGTGGATAAAACAAAATACGAATCCTTAATCCTTAATCCTTGTCATTTTGTTTCACTGGATTCGTTTCTTTAAAAAATATTTTTAATCATCCTCAGTCTTAAATGATGATATTATTGAATATCTTTGGCTGTGGTGCAAAGATGAATGATTTATGATGAATATCTTTGGCCCGTAGTGCAAAGATGAATGATTTCGATGAATATCTTTGGCTGTGTAGTGCAAAGATGAATGATTTCGATGAATATCTTTGGCGTAGAGTGCAAAGATGAACATGTGTTTAGATGAACATGACCAATCGGGTGAATGTCCTTGGCACAGAGTGCAAGGATGAATATTTGATCTCGGATATATATTGATTGATGTTACTGAGGATAAAAATAGACGATGAACTTTAAAATTCATACATAGAAGATAGTAGTTTGCATTCTCTACTTAACTCTTCTAATGAATTATTATTTCATTGCTATGAATATTGATTTAAAACTTGTTGTCTATTGTATTCTATTATATTTTTCCTGTTGAAGACTAACGATAATTTTGTTGTATATTATCTTAGTCATAATATTCTTTTTCTTGGGCTAGTCGAGCTCACCCTTTTCCTTTTTGTTCCATTTTTCTTCTCGGGAGGCGAGAATATAAGCGAAATGTACGAGTCGGGGTATGGAATGAAAGTTCTAGGAGAGTTGTTTAGTAGTCCTCACCATTGTTGTAAAATAATGTACCAATAATTATGATGAGGATTTATTTGTATGTGGATATTGTCTAGATGGCAATATCTGTATTTAAACTCACAGTTTTACTATTGTAATAATAAAGTTGTAGTTGTTTCTGTACCGTGTATTGACAACTCAGAATGGGGGATGTAGACCTATTTTGGGGGTGTCACACTAGCTGTGGGTTTGTTTGATGTTGTAGGTCCAGCAATGGCCCATGTACCTCCATTGTTACCTCCATTGTTTCTGGTTGTCTATCCAGCCTTCTTCTTAGGGCATTCACGAGAAAAGTGTCCTTGGATCCGCACGTAAAGCACACGTTCTTCTTAGGTTGAGTGCAATTTGGGGCGATGTGACCCTCCTGGCCACCATTGAAGCATATTCGTTTCCCCATCAAGCACGCATCCTTGTGAAACTTCCCGCATGTAGCACATGCTTCAAACTTCTTGTTTTGATGGTTACCCTGCTGGTTTCTAGCGGGGAATATAGTGAATTAATTAATGCATATCGATTTGAATTAAACAACTTTCTCTGTGGGATCGATAATTTACTTGCTCTGTATTGCTTGTTGATGCATGTATGCTTGCATGAGTTAGAGCTCTTTTGTTAAGACTAAAAAAAAGAGGCAACAGATCTGTGCACGCCTTGCTTAAGGGTCGCATAATGCTGCATGCGCGGCGATATAACTCAATTTTGCAAAACAGAGCTTCGACACTTTTCTTAAGCCAACTAACACGAATTTCACCCACCAAACAGTGATAATAACACGTAAAATAAATATACAACTATCATAGACATGATTGCTAACATATTCAACCACTTAGCACAATTTAACAACCACTAAAACTATTTTAATTTCTCAATTTTCATGTTTTCATGAAAAACTCAATTTTCTTGACATTCATCCTAAAAATCATCACTGTGAATTCAATACATGACCAAATCATCTCATTCAATTTATGTTATGCTCGTATCTCAATGAACTAACATATACAAGCTTTAATTTATACTTTCACATACAAATTGGCCATTAAAATTGATACTTACATATCTACATATGAAAACATATATATACTGACAAAATTTCTACTGCTATCCAAAATTAGCATGAATTTCTAGTTTAAGCACAACCTCTAATCACCATATACTCATATAATCACAAGTAATCCCATTATATAGCAATAATTCAACAATTTGCAATTTACAGATTATATAAAAGTTTGTCGTAGCCTCACACACACACACACACACACACACACACACACACATATATATATATATATATATATATATATATATATATATATATATATATATATATATATATCTAAGGTTGTGAACATACCTTCAATTTCTAATACAATCGCTACTAATCACTAGAATTTGCTGTGAAAACTCTTAAGACTCTCAATTCCCTCACAACTTCTCTCTCAACTTTCTGAACTCTCAAGCTTGGAAAATAGAATGCGTAATAGGAAAATCAACTGATATTCAAGCGCAAGAATAAAACTGATAACCCTTAATAACACTACTAATTGCAAAATCAGTTACTAACGTATATAATATAAATATATTATATTTATTATTTTAATTTATTTTATTTATATAATAATTCAAAATTAAAAAGGAAATCCAAAAGCCATAGGGCCTTGTTTGGCAAAAACCATTTAAAATTAAACACTTAATACCATTAAGTCTTGTTTGGCACAACCAAATTAAACTACTTTACTTTAATTTATTTTAATAACTCCTTATAATATAGTTATTTGTCACACTATATTTAATTAAACTTTCATACTTAATTTATTAATTCAATTAATTAAATAATTCATTTATTCACATAACTCTATACAAATACTTACCATCAAATTGAAATATCAATATAATAATAATTTCCTTAACTCATTAACTATTTATTTAACAAATAATTAACTAAACAAAATTAAATCAATTAAACAAATATTTATTCAACGATAAACACATCCATTAAATATTTATATAATTCAATAAATATTTAATATTACAATTAAAATTCTGGAATGTTACAGAAACAGAGTCGGTTACCAGTGATGACATTTGATGCCGCCATTGATTTCTTTCCACTGAGGATGGTTGAGCGATTTTGAAAGCTAGGGTTTCTGTTGGTTGAGAGAGAGAATGAGAGAAAGGAATAAGCTTTTTGAACTTCTGATTTCAAAAAGATATTTTCAAACTGTACCTGTAGCTTCCATCCTCTACATTTTCTTAGTGGGGCATGTGTCATGTTCTGCTTGGCTCCATGATTTTAACTGAAGTGGAATGTACTGAATTACCCTTAGCTCCTCCTGAGCTAGTGTATTCCTTGGGAGGACTACGATCGTCGAGGTAGCACTATGCTCGTTGAGGTAGTCTTTATGATCGTTGAGTCCACTGCTGAGTCTGGTCTGGTCCTTGTGATGAACTTTTGACTTAGCATTTCTCTCAAATTAAGATAGCTCAGGAAGGGCCAACCTCTTAGAGTGAATTAAGGGTTAGGTTTGTTCCTGAGGTGCTTGACAGAGAGATTACTTTAATTTGTTGAAACTTTTTTATCACAGGATGCTTCTTTGTTCTGTTGATAGAGCTCTGCGATCATGATCTTTCATATCACTGCAACTCTATGATCGTGGAATTTCTTTGGTCATGTCTACGATTTCGAACATAGCCTTTATATCTTCATGGTTAGCACAAACTAGAGCGTATATTTTATGGTTGTAGATTTAGCATGCCTAACTCACTTATCAATTTATTAAATCTGGATTCATCTAGAGGCTTTGTAAAGACATCAACAAGTTGATTTTTAGTAGGGATATATTGTAAAGAAATGGTTCATCCATAAGATTTGAGCACAACAGCTGCTAGCAACAATGTATTCAGCTTCTACAGTTGAAGTAGATATTGAGTTTTTCTTCTTGCTAAACCAGGACACAAGTCTGTTTCCTAGCAACTGACAGGTGCCACTGGTACTTTTTTTGTCTATTTTGTAACCTGCAAAGTCAACATCTGTATATCCTGTTAGTTCAAAAGAGGACTCCTTGGGATACCAAAGTCCCAAGTGAGGTGTACCCTTGAGATACCTGAAAATCATTTTTACTGCAATTAAGTGTGACTCGTTAGGATTAACTTGAAATCTAGCACATATGCAAGTTGCAAACATTATGTCTGGTCTACTGGAAGTTAGATATAGAAGAGATCCAATCATACCTCTGTATTGAGTTATATTAATACTTTTACATTTTTCATCTTTGCCAAACTTGGTTGCTGAAGCTATTGGGGTTTTCATGGGAGAGGCTAATTCTATGCCATATTTTTTAATTAAGTCTTTAATGTACTTGGCTTGGTTTATGAAGATTCCTTCATCAGTCTGCTTTACTTGCAGTCCAAGAAAGAAGTTCAGCTCACCCATCATGCTCATTTCAAACTTGGTATGCATAAGATCAAATCTCTTACATAATTTTTCATCAGTAGAGCCAAAGATAATGTCATCAACATATATTTGAACTAATAAGACTTTATCTTTATGCTTTCAAAGAAATAATGTGGTATCTACTGTGACGCCCCCAAATATGGGTATCTTCTAACCCGACAGATGGTGCTACACGGTACTCATAACTACATTCATTTTACTGAAACGACATCAGAATGTGTGTTACAATGACATTCTTATTACATTAATAATAATAAATCTCATTTCTAGGTTCTTAAACCATTACATTCTTTGTTCATCATAATATAATACATATACTTACTAGTCTATTACAAGATAAACTAATCATTCATCTTTGCCTTGCCTTTATCTCTACTGGAAACCTCAGTTCGCTCATCTTTAGCTGCATTCACATGGTTCAAGCAAGAGTGAGCATAACAAGCTCAGCAAGTATAATAATTTCTTGTAGAAAGCATGCTTGAAACATAGGAATAGTATATCTTCAATAACTGGATTATAGTTACAAAGTACTATCAATAACTCAAAATAGCATTTCTTTTCCTTCAAAACGTTTTACAATAACAATATTCAGTAAAACATCAATTCTGGTCTAAGACCATGAGTGTTTCATAATTTCTTTGAAAAGGACAACCCGACACGAAGTCCGTAAGTCCGGCATAGCTTACGAGAACTTCTAGGTGATCAACCTATAGTACTCTATGTTGATCAACACTACATTCATTAAACGTGTGTACGTTTAAGTTGTGGCAACCTCACGTGCCCATCGAATACTCGATGAAAATACATTTGTTTATTCATACACAGGCTTACCTTGAATCCGTACCAAACAATTGGCGTAGGATAGCGTTATCAATTCTATATGGAAAACTTGTAAAGAAATCAATCAACTCTTCAAGATTTAGTCTATCCAAGGAAAAAATGGCATCGACTCTTTCATAAAACCATTCATACATCTCAAAACATGAATCACAGAAAACTTGGCTAACACGAAGGTTAGACAAGCGTTTAACAAACTTGCCTTCAGCGTCTGCTATAGTATAATTACTTTTTCTTTTGAGTCTTTACGGTCTCTACAAGACATAACCATATAACATACCACGTTAGGTCATTAATGAACATACATGGTTCCTAATGAATCTTACCCTTTCTCTCAATCTAATCATGTATTAGATTTGTTATTATTGGTTCCGGCTTGCCGTCGTTCTTTTACATCGTTCTTACCAACTTATTTTCTTTTTATCACTTAATTGAAATTATTTTATTAATACAACTCGTTTTGAGTTAATCATCTTTTCTCACGGCTTACTAACGTCCTTACGTTATTAATCGACACTTGATCATCATTAGTGAAGTACCAATGTTGAATATCATTCATGGTTTACTTAATTACTGTAAGACCCCAACTTTTTAATGAATAAAATCAAATTTTCTCTATTTATTATTTTGAATAATAAAGTGTTAATTTGATATAATACTTTGGTTATGGGTGAAATGTGCAAATTTTGCAAAATAAGCAAGTGGTTATAAAATATTAATTTTGTCGAGAAATATTCGTTTGGTCGTGGAATATTCTTGTTGTCGGGGAATATTCGTACGACGACGCAACCATTATGGGCCCCATAACGGATAATGGTAGGATGAAGAAAACGACAAATTTGAGTTTTTATAAATAATGGTGTAATGGTTACCGTTAACACTGTTGGAATACCTGGTGGTTAAAATATAGTAATACGCGTGGTGGCACAGTAGCACACGGTATGGCACAGTATTTTTGAATTATTGATTCTACGTAAGAAGGCACTACTCAATAATTGTTACAGTAATTACTGTTCAATATTTTATTTTAATGATTTAATAATTATTGCGTTGATATTTTATATTATTGTTGTCAATAATTATCACTGCACAGTATCTCCATTATCAGATCAATAATTCATATTATTTGAATAATATTATTAGATAGTATTATTGGCAATGTCTAAGCAAGTTCTGTCTAGAAAAGGGGTTTGGTCACCTAATTACGCGCCAATAAGGAGAAATCCTTATCGGAAAGCCCCCTCTTTCCTGGGAACGACCTGGTTGTCATAATTGTGATTCTCTAATATTATTTGTGAATAATTAGTTATTGATTTATATGATAAGAAAATATTTATTTTATGTGGATATAAATGATGGATATATTTATTGTGGTTATAAATGATGAAATTAATGCTGCGGTGTTTTATCAGTATTTTGTTGGAATGGAGGTTTTGAAAATCGTTCATATGTGGATTTCAGTCATTTTTCGTTTGGAATTTGGAAAATCTTAAACTTACAAAGTTGTAGAGAATTAAATTTCCTATGGAAAGCACGTGAGATTTGAATTTTTCTGATAAAAGGGCTATTTATTATGAATTGTTGAAGTTTTGGAAAATAAAATGTTTTTATTAAAAATATGGTGGGCCCCACTTTTGGTTGGTGAGTAATGAAATGTGCTGGAATTTATTTTCAAAAGTGGTGGGCTTGACTAGTAGCAGGTAAAGACATCAGGTAGTAGGTTAGTCTACTATGATGCTCTAAGCATTTTCCTATAAATAGGGTGCTTAGTTAGAATTGAAAATCATACCAGAAACAAGTTTTCTCTCTTTCTCTCTCTATATTATCGAGCGTATTTTGTGAGTATTTAGATACTTTGTGAGTTGCTATTCATCAGTGCAAGTTTCCTTCAGGCTTATATCGATATTCCGATCAGAAGTACTGATATTTTGAGGTAAGGGATGTTATTTTCTTCCTAATGATGTTATTCTTTCAATATCATTATACATATTGGTATAGATTTTATTGTAGAATTTCTACCTTTTTGTATCGGGGTTACTATTCATGTATATGACACTATTCACGAATACTGCACTATTCACCGAAAAATAAAATTTCCTCCTTTTTGTCCAAGATGTCTATTATGGTTACTATCTTTGATTGTATCCATGTTTTGATCTTTATTTTTGAATTTTGCTTCACAATTGGTTATTATAGAGTATTATTGAACTTGGATAACCTGTAATACGAATCCCTAATATTTGTCCTTTTATGTTACTGGATTTGTTCTCTAAAATGTTTTTCATCATCCTCAGTCCTTAATGGTGATACTTGATGAATATCTTTGGCCTGTAGTGCAAAGATGAATGATTACTTGATGAATATCTGTGGCCCATAGTGTAAAGATGAACAGGTGTTGAGATGAACATGACCAACTGGTGATACAAATGAATATCTTTGGCATGTAGTACAAAGATGAATATTTGATTCAAGATGTATATTGATTGATGTTATAGGGATAAAATATCGATGACGGACTTTTAAATCTAAGAAGATAGTAGAATTCTTTCTCTACTTGACTCTTCTAATGGATTGCTGTTTCTGCTACAGTTGTTGATCTAAAACTTGTTGTCTACTATATTTTATCAGATTTTTCCCTGTTGAAGACTAATGATAAATTGTTTTATATTATCTTAGTCATAATATTATTTACTTGGCTAGTTGAGCTCACCCTTTTCCTTTTTGTTCCATTTTTTTTCTCAGGAGGTGAGAACATAGCAGGAACTAGCCGGGGTATGGAGTGATGGTTCAGGATAGTTGTTTAAGTAGTCCTCACTATTTTGTAAAATAGTGTATCAATAATTGTAATGAGGACTTCTTTTGAGTTTGTATACTGTCTATTAGACAATATTTGTATCCAAACTCACAGTATATGTGTTGTCGTATTTTGCACGACAATTGTATTACTGAAGTTGTATTTATTTCTGTACCATGTATTTGACGACTCAGAATGGGTGATGTATACCTATTTTGGGGGCGTCACAATTACCCTTCACGTTCTTCATTTAATTATTCTTTCTTTCAACCTCTGGTGTATTACTTAAGGTTATACATCCTAAATGAAGTTTCATTAAGTCAATTAAGAATTTACTTTACTCTTCATTCACTTCTCTTTTACTTTACATGCAAAACCATCATTTTTTATGCTTCACTTGGTGTCATGTTATTGGCGGCTTAGCTATTGCTTTCTACAACTCATGTTGCGGCAACACGTGTTTTAATACCTAGGACTCGCTCACGGCGTTGCGGCGCCATCTCCTTTGATATTAGCCACGTTGCGATGCCAATTAACAGGGGACTATGTCCGGTCTCGCGCTACGGCGCGGGACTTTCTGCTTGAGTCGCTACCGAGGCGCAAAACTCATGCATCGACAAATTTGATGATTTTTCATTTTGTGAGATTCCCGGACTCGAAACATTCATATCTAATTACCCAATCATAATAAAACTAAATAAATAAAAACCTTCCCCATTAAAGGGTTACATAATAAAAATCTCCTGTGTTATCTAACCTTAAATCATCATTCAAATGCGGAAAATATTACATAACTTCTTTAAAATAAAGTCTAAGATCAACATAATAAAAGTCTAACATCTTAATCAAAGTAAAAATTACAAGTCTTCATCACTTGTATTTTTTCCTTTCCTTTGCTAGTCGAAGGTTCACCTACCTTCTCTTCTTTAATTAGCTAAATGAGTTTATAATATGCAAGAGTGAGCAAAACAATTGCTCACTTTGGATATAATATGGAATCAACAGAGTATAACAATAATAACTTGTCAAAATAGGCTCATCAAAAGTTAATAGTACTCTATCAATAATAATCGAAAACTAAAATCCCAAAATATGGAAAATATACATCATGAGGGTCGTAAGACCATGAACTACGCCCACAGCTTGCAAGTAATCTTTCAACTCCAACTTTAACAAATATAAGACTATAAGGACCTCATACTTAGGGGATCAACCCTTCGTCATAAATGTATTGTGCACAAACATTTTAACGCTTATGCGTAAGTTAACCACTAATCATAACAATAGGGTTGTTCATCTCAAGATTTAGAGTACAAGTCCGCACTAAAGGAAGTTTGGTTTGGATAAGCTTTCAAGGTAATTTGAATTCAACGAACATCAACTAAGGAGTAGTTGAATAAAACCAATAACACTATACTATAGAATAATCGTGATTGAATCAATCATAGTAAACTAAAGTCATGCTTTAGGAATAATCTAATAGCATACAATTTGAAAAACTATAGCATACCTTGCTTGAACAATACTAAGCCAAGGTTAATTCGAATTGAATACTAAGCATGCATAGCAATTTGAACGATAGAAATGTTCGACATTAGTATATATAGTTGTGCATGCTAAACAACAAGTTAAATACAAGAATAACTTGCTCCAGAATAACTTACATCATTATATTGTAATCGAATTGAAAATAGTAATTGAATTAACAAGATAATAGATTAGAAAACTTTCCTTGTTCATAGATTAAACCGAACAATTCGAATCACAATATCCTATATACATATGTCATCATGACATAGTTAGTCACTACCACTTTACAACTTAACTAACTACATTCATCATGTATGTTTGATTATTTAATCACATAATCAAGTTATAACACAAGTTAATCTTTAATAACATAATTATTCATAGTATAGAAATACTAAAATCAACATTTTACAGTCCTACTATCATCACATAACTTTTCTTAAAATTTCGTGTACAAAAAGTACATTGTGTCGGACCATTCTCTAACTCATGCCATGCGCATACGCTTTACATATATGTGGTCATATTGCGGCGTGGGGATGGCCATCACGTAGAATAAATAAACTATGGTTACCATATGAGGCATATGATATGCTTATGCTTATTACACTAACGTCTTCATTGGGTCATGTGCTAAATCAACTGCAGCTTTTCGATTTATAACCTTTATAACAAAGACAAGAAAAAGCCAATTTTGGCCTACAAGCTCGCTTTCTAACGCACTAATTCACATGCAATTCATACAAAACTTCATGTAAACATAATTCAAGAACTCCTAACATGTTTCTACCCATACAACAACATAAACAACAAATTTAAAACATCTAATTTCACTTTTTTTTTGATAAAAACTCACTTTTGATATTTCAATGAAAATCAACACTCAGAAATTTTGTTTTTCAACCAAAACAATTAATTCAAAGTATCTTTATCAATAATTATACATACTCTATCAAATTAGATGGTCAATTTATCAACTAAACAACTAATTAACTCTCAATTTCTACTTTAAGCTACACAATATATATTCACAAAAACTCTCTGTAAAAATAGTTTTTCTTCACAACCATATACATAATATAAATTCATGGACTATTCTCAATTATAGCTTAAGAAAATAGTTTAACAACACTAGATTATCATATAAAACCACATACATAACAAAATTCCACTTCTACAAAGCTTTCATGGAGAAAATTGGGAGAGAGAGAATACAACTATAACTTTGAAAAGAACAATAATAATAGAGTTTAGATGGTACCTTGTTTGAAGAAGATGATGGCCAACCCTTTTTGATTCTCAAGCTTCTTCTTCTCTCCAATTCTCTCTCATTTTTCTTCTTCTCTTCTTCTTCTTCTTCTTCTTCTTCTTCTTCTTCTTCTTTGAGTTTTTGTTTTTCTCCCTAACTCTAACTACGTACTAGATATCTAACGTATATAAGATATAATATATATTAATTATATAACATAAATATAAAACATATAACTGATATCAGTTATATTTTTTTTTTCAAATCAAAAGCCATAAGGCTTTTTTGGTTAACTAACTAAAAATAACCCATTATTCCTTATGTCTTGTTTGGTAAAACACAATTAGATAAAAGTCTTATTAGGCATTAGACCTTGTTTGGCAAAACTGAATTAAACTCCCTTAATTTATTTTAGTAACTCCTTTATAGTAAAGATATTTGTCACACTTTAATTTAATTAAATTAATTCTAAAAACAATTTGTTAATCACTTTAACACATAAATCAATACCACAAAATTATAATTTCTTTATAATTATAATTTTATTTAATCCAACTAACACCTTATTTTAATCACAAATTCCAATTAAAATACTATAATTCATTTAATCATTATTAGCTCTCTAACTTAATTATTAAATTAAATTAGTATATAATCTCATAGCAATTAATTTTCTTAGCTCCTTAATTATTTATTCAACAAATAATTAACTAAACCACATCAACTCAAATTGCCATTAAATACTTATATAATTCAATAAATATTTAATATTGCAAATAAATATTTAATATTTAATATTTAATTATTTATTCAACAAATAATTAACTAAACCACATCAACTCAAATTGAACAATTATTTATTCAACAATAAACATATCCATTAAATACTTATATAAATCAATATTTAATATTACACTTTAAAATTCTGGAATGTTACATCATTCCTTCCTTACAAGGATTCTGTCCTCAGAATCACAACTCATCAAATAAATCATTCGTTACATTCTTCCCTACTTACAAAGATTTTGTCCCCAGAATCGAAGACACAGATTAAACAAATAACTTAGGGTACTCTTTCAACATTTTCTCTTCGAGTTCCCACGTAACTTCTTTAGCATTGTGGTTCCTCCATATCACCTTCACAGAAGGTATCACTTTATTCCTAAGCACTTGTTCTTTCCTATCGACTATCTGGATAGGAACCTCTTCATAAGTTAAATCTTTCTCGAACTGCAATGGTTCGTACTCGATCACGTGTTTGTAGTCGGGTTTATATGGTCGTAACACCGAAATGTGAAAAACATTATGAATGTTTTCCAATTCTGGAGGTAGAGCTACTTCGTAAGCCACTTCACCCACTCTTCGCAAAGCACTTCAAAGGGTCCAATAAATCTCGGGCTTAGCTTTCCCTTTTTACCAAAATGAATTTTCCCCTTCCAAGGAAAAACTTTTAGGAATACATAACTTCCTACATCAAATGCACGATCTTGCCTATGTGTTGATCATCATACTTCTTCTGTCGGTCTTGAGCAGCTACCAATCTTGTCCTGATGAGTTTGACAATGTCAGCAGTTTGTTGCACTAGTTTCGGTCCTAGCAGTTGACGTTCACCGACTTCATCCCAGCACAGTGGAGTTCTGCACTTTCTGCCGTATAACGCTTCGTAAGGCGGCATGCCGATGTTTGCGTGGTAACTATTGTTGTAAGCAAATTCCACCAACGGTAAATGTTCTTCCCACTTCCTTTAAAGTCCATGACACACATCTCTCAAAGATATCTTCCAATGTCTCGAATTGTTCGTTCACTTTGGCCATCATTTATGGATGATAAGCCGTACTCATTCATGAATCGTGTCCCCATGCATTCTTGTAGTCTCTTCCAAAAATTTGATGTGAATCACGGATCTCTATTGGACACAATTGATACTGGCACTCCGTGCCTCGAAATGATATCTTTAATGTACAATCTTGCCAACTGATCAAGATTGAATCTAATCTTTATTGGTAGAAAGTGTGCTGATTTCATCACTCTGTCCACTATCACCCAAATCGCATCGCATCCTCTCTGAGTAGTTGGAAGACCCACCACAAAATCCATTATGATGTGTTCCCATTTCCATTCCGGTATTTCCAACGGTTGAAGTAATCCGCTGGGTCTTTGATGTTCGGCTTTTACTCTTTGACATGTCAAGCATTTCGCTACGCATTCTGCAACGTCCCTTTTCATATTCGGCCACCAAAAATGTCGGCGCAAATCTTGATACATTTTCGTGCTTCCTGGATGAATTGAATATTTTGTGTTGTGTGCTTCGGTCAGGATTTCGTCCTTAAGTTCTGGCACTGTTGGAACCCAAATTCTTCCCTCAAACCATAGTAGTCCTTCGGTATCGATCTTGTATTTTACATCACTATCCTCGATCAGATTCTCTTTGATTTTTCCACACTCTTCATCTTGTAGTTGAGCCCCCTTCACTTTGTCCACTAAAGTTGGACCAGCTTCTATCTGGAACAGTTTTTCGTCAGATTCTTTTGGAAATTTGATTTCCAACTCCAGTTTTGTCATTGCTGAAATGAGCTCTTCCTGAGTTGTTATCAGCATCAACTTTTCCCGACCTTTCCTGCTTAAAGCATCTGCAACCACATTCGCTTTGCTCGGATGATAAAAGATCTCACAATCGTAATCCTTTATCAATTCCATCCACCTTCTTTGACGCATGTTCAAATCCTTTTGAGTGAAAATATACTTCAGACTTTTGTGGTCTGTGTAGATTTCACATTTCTCTCCATAAAGATAGTGCCTCCATATCTTCAGAGCAAATACAAATGCAGCCAATTCCAAATCATGAGTCGGATACCCTTTCTCATAATCCTTCAGTTGTCTTGATGCATACGCAATAACTTTTCCGTTCTGCATAAGAACACAACCCAACCCTTTGTGTGAGGCATCACTATACACCACAAAATTTCCTGTATTATCTGGTAATGTGTCAACACAAACCACCACACTTAGCTTCTTCTTCAAATCTTGAAACTCTTCACACTTCTCCGTCCAAACGAATTTTACAGCTTTCCTTGTCAAATTTGTTAGCGGAGTGGCTATCTTAGAAAAATCTTGAATAAATCTTCTATAATAACCTTGGCCCCAAGAAACTCCTCACTTCGACGGTGTTCTTCTTGGTTGTTCCCAATTGATTACAACTTCCACTTTTGATGGATCCACCGAAATCCCATCCTTGTCAATAACATGACCCAAAAATTGTACACTGCACGAGAGCAAAATTCGCACTTAGAGAATTTCACGTACAACTTTTCCTTCTTCTTAGTGTTTCCAATGTCAAACGTAAATGTTCCACGTGTTCTTCTTGAGTTTTGGAATACACTAGAATGTCATCAATAAATACCACTACAAACTTGTCTAAGAATGGTTTAAACACCTGTTCATCAAATCCATGAACGCAAGCCAGGGCATTTGTTAAACCAAAAGACATCACCAGAAACTCGTAATGTCCGTACCGAGTTCTGAATGTCGTTCTAGGTATATCCTCCTTTCTTACCTTCAATTGGTGATACCCACTTCTTAGATCTATTTTCAAAAAGTATTTAGCACCCTTCAACTGGTCAAACAAGTCATCTATTCTTGGCAACGGGTATTTGTTTTTAATAGTGACTTTGTTTAACTCCCTGTAATCAATGCAAAGACGCATTGATCCGTCCTTCTTCTTCACGAATAAAACTGGCGCTCCCCACAGCGATACGCTTAGTTGAATATATTTCTTGTCCTGAAGCTTTTGCAACTGTACCATCAGTTCCTTCATTTCTATCGGTGCCATTCTGTATGGGGCCTTCGATATTGGTGCTGTTCCCAGCGCCAAGTCGATCACGAACTTAATTTCTCTATCAAGTGGAAGTCCTGGCAATTCCTCTGTAAACTCGTCTTCAAATTCCCTCACCATTGGTATCTCTTCTAGTTTCACACCCTTCTTCTGAGTATTGACTATATAAGCTAAATAGCCCACACAGCTTTGACTCAACAATTTCTTGGCCTGCATAGTCGTCAGACATTTCATTTGTCTAGGCGACTTTCTACCATAAAATACTACCTTTGACGGAGTCATAAGGTTTACACACTTCTTTTGGCAGTCAATTACCGCTCCGTATTTGAACAGCCAATCCATTCCTAAAATCACATCAAACTCTCCAAGTCTAATCGGAATCAAATCTACCAACAAGATATTCTCCTTAATGTTCACCCTACAGTTCTTGTATACGAATCTAACAGGGATTACTTCCTTATTCGCAATTTCTATGTTCAAAGGAAAATTCAGTTCTTCTCTAGGCAATTCTAACCTCTTAGCAAATTCATCAGATATAAATGAGCAAGTAGCACCCGAATCAAATAATACATATGCATTAATATCATTGATTGGGATAATACCTGACACCACATCTTTTGATTGCACAGCATCTTGCATACCATGTTGAAGGTTCCGGGCGTAGGTTTGTTTGATGTCAGCAGTCCCTGAATGGCCCATGTACCTCCATTGTTACCTCCATTGCTTCGTTGTCACTCCATCCTTCTTCTTAGGGCACTCACGAGCAAAGTGATCCTTGGATCCGCATGTGAAGCATACATTCTTCTTCGGTTGAGTGAAATTTGGGGTGATGTGACCCTCCTGTCCACAATTGAAGCATACTCGCTTCCCCATCAAGCACGCACCCTTATGAAATTTCCCACACGTCGCACATGCTTCAAACTTTTTGTTCTGCTGGTTACCCTGCTGGTTTCCAGCACCCATGTTCCCATTCCACTTCCTCTTCAAGCTGTTGTTGCTGTTGTTGTTGTTTCCACCGCTACCACCTCCATTCTTAATCTCATTCTCATTCTTTTTCTTCTTCTGTTCTTGATTGAACTTTGTCACTGCCTCGCCTCCACCTTCAGCGAGTACTGCTTTCTCCATCACCGCTGCAAATGTCTTCAACTCGAACAGGAAACCCTCATCAGATGCCAGTGGCTTCAGGTCCTGCTTCAAATCTCTTCGCCTTACGCTCGTCTCATCGACCTTCGATATGGCGCAAACCTCGCCAATTCGTTGAATTTCATGGCATATACCGGAACCGCCATCGTTCCTTGTTTTAGTTCCAGAAACTGCACTTTTAGCTGACTCTTCGAACTCTCCAAAAAATAGGTCTCGATGAACAACTCCTTGAACCTATCCCAAGTCATCACTCCTGGCCCTTCACGAGTTTTATTGGCCTGCCACCAATAACTAACTTCTGCTTTCAACATGAAAGTTGTGAAAGCAGTCTTCTGATCATCCCCTACCTTAGCGACATCGAACACCTTTTCTTTCTCCATAATCCAGGTTTGTGCTTCGACTGTATTCATGGACCCATGGAATTCAGGTGGTCCAACCGCCTTGAAATCCTTAAACGTTGTACCATGGTTTTGTGGTTGAGTCTGCAACGCTCCTGTCAGTAGTGTCACTAGTTGTTGAATGGGGTTACCATCAACATTGTCATTATTGGTTCCTTCAATGGTTCTCTGTCATGGTGGTTGACGTCTGGGAGGCATTTTCTGTTAAAAGTACATTCATTAGATTATTATTCAATTCTTTTAAGTAATTTCTACTTAACTTGTCTCCAAAAAGAATTAACCACATAACACATAACACTTTGAATAAAGTAACAACTTTTATTTATTCATAACCTTTTTGAAAACATAAAACAATAGCATCTCTGCTATCTACATTACTTTCTGAACTACAAAAGTTTCGTGGACAACATCATAGTCATATCCCATAGGTTGCATAACACTTGGGATTTACAATTTATTTAACCTTTCACTCATCGTATACAATAGCTACGATGTTCTATTAAGATACTTCTTAGCCTTATCACGCTTCTTCCTCCATGACTCAAACATTGTTCTCGCGATCTAACACGAATGATGGCAACTCTCGAATCGAATCGATATCCCATGACCCGATCTTGAGCTCGATTAATTGCGGTGTTAAATACTTTATCCATCTCTTCCATCTTCATCCTCTTTGCTTGCGTGTCTCTTCTTCGCTAACTGGTTCGTTGAAAAGCTTCCTCGTAAGCATCTTCACTTCTTGCCTCTTAGCGCCTTCTTCTCTCAAATTGTTCTTTAGTTCAATTGACCACTTTGATCAGCTGTTTCTTTCTCTCCTTCATGCAGTACTAGTTTCTCCTCGACATTTGTCGATTGCTTCTTCATGATCCTCGATCTCGCCGTCTTTTTTGTATCATTACACGATCATTGTTCACCACTATATCTCTCGCAACTCCTCAACTATATCCTGAAGTTCCACGTTACGGTCATGCACCTCGTCGTATATATGGCCAGCTATCGAGTTAAGTGGAATCCTTTCCTCCTCGTCCTCTTCATCCGTCTGTGGCATCTCCACGGGATCTTCCTCATCTGTTTCCACGTCATCATCCTCATCTTCAACTACTGTGACCAATGGGGCTGACTCCCGTGGCAGTAGTTGTTCCCAAACTACCTAAATGTCGCGAGGCTCCTCCTCTATAGGCATTTGAGGTCCCTCCTCCCTAGCCTGACTGGATTCTCCGACATTAGTCATCCTGACAACAAAGTTTTAAAGTTTTAATTATTAATCATTACTACTCGACACTCACGAGTACATAAATTATAATCACATAAGCACATAAGTGTTTTATTACTTCTTTCTTAAAACTCGATAAGAGTTATCTCCACTATCTTTTCAAAGGTTACTTCCTAAGGCTTTTCCCCCCACCTAAGGTTCATAACCTAAAGCTTTGATACCAACTTGTGACACCCCCAAATCCAGGTACTTTATTCCCACAGGATTTGGTGTTCACTTGATCAAACATTCATATCTAATTACCCAATCATAATAAAACTGAATAAATAAAAACCTTCCCCATTAAAGGGTTACATAATAAAAATCTCCCAGGTTATCTAACCTTAAATCATCATTCAAATGCGGAAAATATTACATAACTTCTTTAAAATAAAGTCTAAGATCAACATAATAAAAGTCTAACATCTTAATCAAAGTAAAAATTACAAGTCTTCATCACTTGTATATTTTTCCCTTTCCTTTGCTAGTCGAAGGTTCACCTACCTTCTCTTCTTTAGCTACAATGAGTTTATAAATATGCAAGAGTGAGCAAAACAATTGCTCACTGGATATAATATGGAATCAACAGGAGTATAACAATAATAATCATTTCAAAATAGGCTCATCAAAAGTGAATAGTACTCTATCAATAATAATCAGAAACTAAAATCCCAAAATATGGAAATATAAATCACCGAGGGTCGTAAGACCATGAACTACGTCCACAGGTTGCAAGTAATCTTTCAACTCCAACTTTAACAGTCATAAGACTATAAGGACCTCGTACTTAGGGGGATCAGCCCTTCGTACAATGTATTGTGCACAAACATTTTAACGCTATGCGTAAGTTAACCCCTAATCATAACAATAGGGTTGTTCATCTCAGTATTTAGAGTACAAGTCCGCACCAAAGGAAGTTTGGTTTGGATAAGCTTTCAAGGTAATTTGGAATTCAACGAACATCAACTAAGGAGTAGTTGAATAAAACCAATAACACTATACTATAGAATAATCGTGATTGAATCAATCATAGTAAACTAAAGTCATGCTTTAGGAATAATCTAATAGCATACAATTTGAATAACTATAGCATACCTTGCTTGAACAATACTAAGCCAAGGTTAATTAGAATTGAATACTAAGCATGCATAGCAATTTGAACGATAGAAATGTTCGACATTAGTATATATAGTTGTGCATGCTAAACAACAAGTTAAATACAAGAATAACTTACATCATTATATTGTAATTGAATTGAAAATAATAATTGAATTAACAAGATAATAGATTAGAAAACTTGCCTTGTTCGTAGATTAAACCGAACAATTCGAATCACAATATCCTATATACATATGTCATCATGACATAGTTAGTCACTACCACTTTACAACTTAACTAACTACATTCATCATGTATGTTTGATTATTTAATCACATAATCAAGTTATAACACAAGTTAATCTTTAATAACATAATTATTCATAGTATAGAAATACTAAAATCAACATTTTACAGTCCTACTATCATCACATAACTTTTCTTAAAATTTTGTGTACAAAAAGTACACCGTCGTCGACCATTCTCGCTAACTCATGCATGGCACACGCCACAGTTTTACATCATGGGTCATGACTGGCATGGGGGATGGCGCATAAGCACTACGCGCTACGGCACGCCATGCCATAATGGCTGAGTATCTATTTAACTAACGTCTTCATTGGTCATGACACTAAATGAAATCATAGCTTTCAATTATAAATTTTCGAAGAAAAGTACAAGAAAAAGCCAATTTTGGCCTACAAGCTCGTTTCTAACAGACTAATTCACATGCAATTCATACAAAAACTTCATGTAAACATAATTCAAGAACTCCTAACATGTTTCTACCCATACAACAACATAAACAACAAATTTAAAACATCCAATTTCATTGTTTTTGATAAAAACTCACTTTTTGATATTTCAATGAAAATCAACACTGTAAATTTTGTTTTTCAACCAAAACAATTAATTCAAAGTATCTTTATCAATAATTATACATACTCTATCAAATTAGATGGTCAATTTATCAACTAAACAACTAATTAACTCTCAATTTCTACTTTAAGCTACATAATATATTCACAAAAACTCTCTCAGAAAAATAGTTTTTCTTCACAACCATATACATAATATAAATTCATGGACTATTCTCAATTATAGCTTAAGAAAATAGTTTAACAACACTAGATTATCATATAAAACCACATACATAACAAAATTCCACTTCTACAAAGCTTTCATGGAGAAAATTGGGAGAGAGAGAATACAACTATAACTTTGAAAAGAACAATAATAATAGAGTTTAGATGGTACCTTGTTTGAAGAAGATGATAGCCAACCCTTTTTGATTCTCAAGCTTCTTCTTCTCTCCAATTCTCTCTCACTTTTCTTCTTCTTCTTCTTCTTCTTCTTCTTTTTTTTTTTTCTCCTAACTCTAACTACGATACTAGATATCTAACGTATATAAGATATAATATATATTAATTATATAACATAAATATAAAACATATAACTGATATCAGTTATAATTTTTTTTGAAATCAAAAGCCATAAGGCTTGTTTGGTTAACTAACTAAAAATAACCCATTAATCCTTATGCCTTGTTTGGTAAAACACAATTAGATAAAAGACTTAATAGGCATTAGGCCTTGTTTGGCAAAACTGAATTAAACTCCCTTAATTTATTTTAGTAACTCCTTTATAGTAAGGTTATTTGTCACACTTTAATTTAATTAAATTAATTCTAAAAACAATTTGTTAATCACTTTAACACATAAATCAATACCACAAAATTATAATTTCTTTATAATTATAATTTTATTTAATCCAACTAACACCTTATTTTAATCACAAATTCCAATTAAAATACTATAATTCATTTAATCATTATTAGCTCTCTAACTTACTTTATTAAATTAAATTAGTATATAATCTCATAGCAATTAATTTTCTTAGCTCCTTAATTATTTATTCAACAAATAATTAACTAAACCACATCAACTCAAATTGCCATTAAATACTTATATAATTCAATAAATATTTAATATTGCAAATAAATATTTAATTATTTATTTAATAAATAATTCAACAAATAATTAACTCAAACCACATCAACTCAAATTGAACAATTATTTATTCAAAATAAACATATCCATTAAATACTTAACTCATATATAAATAAAAATATAAATTACTTATAAATTCTTTTCTCACATGACTTATGATAGTAAATATTTAATATTACACTTTAAAATTTCACTTATAAGCACTTTGTTTGCTCACCACACTTACTTAGCCTTTAAGTTACTTGCTTATCACTTTGGATCACCGATGGGTTGCCCCATGGTTCTTGTTTACCCATTGGATACTTACTTTGGGCTTTACATTTAATTAGCTTACTAACTTAACTTATACTTTTGGGATTGCATTTAACAAATCTTTGGATTTTACCATTAGCTTACATTGGGCTTACACATTAATCCCTATTGGGAATTACCCTTCCCACATTTGGGCCTTATCATAATTCCCATTGGACAATACAATTTCGTACACAATTCAACAAATCCATTACATATGGCTTAAAACCTTAGAAAGTATTGTTGTGACACCCCCAAATCCGGGTAATTCATTTCAATCAAATTTGGTGCTCACTATCAAAATATTTACATCTAACTACCCATAATAAAGTATAAAATATTAAATAACTTTAAACAATAATCTTTCCCATTAAAGGGTTACATCATCTCATAAACAATCCCAGGTAATCTAACCTTAAATTATTACATCAGTTTGCGGAATACATTATAAAATAAAACAAGTCTTATAACTTCATGCATTTAAATAAACTTTAATTATTTCTTCAACACTTGGACATCTTGCCCTTTCCCTTGCTAGTAGATGGCTCATCACCTCTTTCGACTTTAGCTGCATTGTTTAATTATAAGAGTGAGCAAACAATTGCTCACTGACAAAAAGAATAGTAACAATAATCATATGAAAATGAACAACTAATGTTGTACAATAATGAACTTGTTCTACGAATAGAAACAGAAACAAGTTCGAACTCTTAACTTCTGAGGGTCTTATGACCACGAACTATGTCCACGGTGTTAAGGTATTATTACCTTAACCTTAACAGTCATTAGATTGTACAAACTCTTCTTAACGTACTCAGGGGGATCAGCCCTTTGTACCATGTATTGTGCACAAACATCTAAACGTTACACGTATAAAATCCCCTATGTTAGGGTTGTTCGTCTCAGTTTGAATTTAGAATTTCCGTACTAAAGAAAGTTTAGTTCGGAAGTAGCTTATCAATTTTTCTAGAATTTTAGAACACTTATTCAATTTCCATCAATAAAGGTTTAATACAAGAATGTATAACTAAACAAGGCTATCAAAGTTAAAAATCGAATATTAACAATATATAACTGTATAAACATAATACACATGCAAAGTACTATGTTAAAAAGAGTTAAAACAATCTCATTTGAGTCGACGTATTAGAACAATATATTCTTTGTATAATAATTATAAAAGTGAAACTTCCTCGATGTAACGAATTAGGTTACAAGAGCTTAATCAATCGTATATAAGAATAGAGTCAATAATATTGCTCAATGAAAGTTTAGGATAAGAATCTTGCACAATTATGAAAGTAGATTTAGAGAACTTGCCTTGTTTTTAAGCTACACAAATGTACTATAATCTTCAATTACCCTACATACATCATTAAAATATCAACACCAATTAGTTGTATGAACATTAGCTTTAGGGGTTTAAACCATCATTTAGGTCATAACCCTATCCTAGCACCTAACCACGTTGGTTAACACCTTAACGATTCTGAAATCACACTATAAACCTTATCATTTATATTTAACTTTTGAAGACATCACATTTGGTTCATTACATAACTTATTCAAGTAATCACTTAAATTCTTTTACACTGTATATAACAACGCATAACAATCTGTTATTGTAGTTTATATTGTGCCTTAACATTATTAACATGCATGCTAAACTAATATAAGTCCATTACACATGACCTACAATTAAGCAGACTTCACTATGCATGATCGGCTACTCATACAAGGCCAAGAATATATCGGTAATTGGGTACATGGCAAGCAGCTGCTAACCAACAAGTATCGAAGCGCCCGTGATGCCTCGATTCCAGCTTTTTGCGATGAGAGCTCAAATCAAACTCTGCATTGGTCAAAAATTCCAATTCTACAGAAATCTCCCAACTTCAACATCTAACACTTTGTACTAACATAGCTACACATGTTATTCATCATTCTATATATAAAAACATCACACATATATGAATTTAAAGAATCAAAACTATAATTTTCCAAATTTCTTCATTTTTATACTTTTAACGAATTAAATCACCACGAATTTGTTTCTTAATCATTTGACACAATTCGAACTACACCGCTTTCGTTTCATAACATATTATCAGAATCCAACTTCAATTCGCAAATTATAACTCATATAAGGCATGGAATTTGGTACTTTCTAAGCCATTTTCTCAAGCATAAACACTGTTATATGTTTTCTTCCTATAAACCCAAATTCACGTGTTTGGAAATCAAATAATACTCACATATGATGACAACGGATTCAACAACACAACCTTCATCATATAATCACGTTTGAAACAACAAATCACAAAAAAATCAATTTACAGAGAACTTTAAATCAATTACAATTCCAACTAGAAAATTTAGGAATA
Source organism: Panax ginseng (assembly GCA_020205605.1). Taxonomy (NCBI): domain Eukaryota; kingdom Viridiplantae; phylum Streptophyta; class Magnoliopsida; order Apiales; family Araliaceae; genus Panax; species Panax ginseng. The sequence goes on along the minus strand of CM035146.1, from coordinate 27,034,274 downwards.
AGTTATACCTTGAATTAGTAAAACAATTAGCAACCCTTCTAGCAACACCACTGAAATTCATAGAGAACTCTATCTTTCACTGATTTTCTATGTTGCTTCCAAGCTCTCTCAACACTCTGCTATTCCTCCTTAGCAAAATACGTGAAATAAGAGCCAACTAAGTGCTAGCCTTAGAAAATAGAAGCGTAAATAAACTGAAGGCCACACACTTCAGTTAAAAAAAATCACACGTCTAGGCCAGTTACACAAGACCAAAGGCCACAAGGCCATGTTTGGTTAACCAAGAATTTCCCTCCCAAACTAAATTATTTATATTATATAGTTTTCATGTGTTACACTAGTTAATTAAATAACTTTAGCTTGATTAATTTAAATTAATAATAATAAAAATCTTATTATCATTATTATACTTATAATTAATAAATAATTATATATCCAATTTAATTAATAAATTAGACACATCACTTTATTTAATTTATTTATTTCCTTTAAATTAAACAATTCATTTAATTTAATTATTTTCTTAAATATTAAACAATTGTTTTAATTTAATTATTTCCTTAAATTAAATCCATTAGATAAAATTGTCATTATTCAAATTAACATTAATTAATTTAGTTGCCAAATTAATTCATCTCAATTCATCAATTATTTATTTTCTCAATAAATAAATTATTTAAAATATTTATTTAATTCCATAAATATTTAAATTAAATTATAAATTTCTCGATCGTTACATCCTCCCCTCCTTAAAAGGATTCTGTCCCTCAGAATCACAACTCAAAAAATTTATTCGTCACATTCTTCCCTCCTTAACAAGATTCTGTCCCCAGAATCGCTATACAAGATCAAGCAAACAACTGAGGATAATTCTTCATCATAACGCTTTTAAGTTCCCACGTAGCTTCCTCAGCATTGTGGTTCCTCCAGATTATCTTAACAGAAGGTATCACCTTATTCCTCAGTACTTGCTCTTTTCTGTCAACAATTTGAACATGGACTTCTTTATATGTTAAGTCTTTCACAAACTGTAAGGGCTCATATTCTATAACATCTTTATAATCAGGTTTATATGGCCTCAATACCGATATATGGAAAACATTATGAATATGCTCCAACTCTGGAGGTAAAGCTACCTCATATGCTACTTCACCAACTCTTCGAAGTACTTCAAAAGGTCCTATAAATCTAGGGCTCAATTTCCCCTTCTTGCCAAACTGAATTTTCCCCTTCCAGGGAGAGACTTTCAAGAAACATAACTACCGACATGAAATTCTCTATTTTGTCGATGTTGATCGGAATATTTCTTCTGCCTATCTTGTGCAGCTATTAATCTTGCTCGAATCACTTTGATGATCTCGACAGTTTGTTGTACAAATTCTAGACCCAATAGCTGACGTTCACCTACCTCATCCCAGCATAACGGAGTTCTGCATTTCCTGCTGTATAACGCTTCGTAAGGCTGCATGCCAATACTCGCGTGATAACTATTATTATAAGAAAATTCCACCAAAGGCAGATGGTCATCCCAATTTCCTTTGAAATCCATTATACATGCTCTGAGCATATCTTCTAGTGTTTGGATAGTTCTCTCGCTTTATCCGTCGGTTTGAGGATGGTACACTGTGCTCATTCTTAGTTGTGTTCCCAAACATTATTGTAATCGTTTCCAGAAATTAGATGTAAAACGTGGATCTCTGTCTGATACAATGGACACAAGTACACCGTGTCGTGAAATAATTTCCTTCACGTACAGTTTTGCTAACCGATCTAGGGTAAATCTAATATTGATTGGTAAGAAGTGTGCCGACTTCGTCAATCGATCAATAATCACACAAATGGCATCGTAACCTTGTTGGGTCGTTGGAAGACCTACCACAAAATCCATTGTGATATGCTCCCATTTCCATTATGGTATCTCCAATGGTTGCAATAATCCGCTTGGTCTTTGATGTTCAGCTTTGAATTTCTGACATGTTAAACATTTCGCCACACACTCAGCCACGTCCTTCTTCATATTCGACCACCAAAAATGATGTCTAAGATCCTGGTACATTTTCATACTTCCAGGGTGAATCGAATATCTTGAGTTATGGGCTTCACTCAGAACTTCCTCCTTAACATCCGGTACTGGCGGAACCCAAATTCTCCCTTCAAATCGAAGTAACCCTTTTGAATCGATTTTGAATTTGCTTTCCTCCCTTCTGATACTTTTTTTTATCTTTTTGCATTCTTCATCCTGAAGTTGTACATTCCTCACTTTATCTACCAACGTTGAATCATTTCCTATCTGGAACAACTTTTCATCGAATTCTGTCGGATATCTAATTTCCAACTCCATTTTAGCCATTTCTGACACTAACTTATCTTGAGCAGTCAACAACATTAACTTCTCTCCTCCCTTCCTACTTAAGGCATCAGCAACAACATTCGCCTTTCCGGGATAGTAGAAAATCTCGCAATCATAGTCTTTGATCAGCTCCAACCATCTTCTTTGTCTCATATTCAAGTCTTTTTGTGTAAAGATATACTTCAAACTTTTATGGTCAGTATATATCTCACACCTCTCTCCGTAAAGATAATGTCTCCAAATCTTTAGGGCAAACACCACCGCAGCCAACTTTAAGTCATGAGTCAGATACCCCTTTTCGTAATCTTTTAATTGACGTGATGCATACGCAATAACTCTGCCATTCTGCATAAGCACACAGCCTAGTCCTTTATGCGATGCGTCATTATACACCACCAAATTCCTTGTATCATCAGGCAATGACAACACAGGTGATGTACTTAACCTCTTCTTCAATTCATGAAAACTTTCCTCACACTTCTCCGTCCAAACAAACTTAACTGCCTTCCTGGTTAAATTCGTCAACGGGGTCGCGATCTTAGAAAAGTCTCGAATAAAATGCCTATAGTAACCTGCCAACCCTAAGAAACTCCTTATCTCTGACGGTGTTTTTGGCTGATCCCAGTTTATTACAACTTCAACTTTCGATGGATCTACCAAAATTCCATCTTTATCAATAACATGCCCGAGAAACTGTACACGTTCCAACCAAAACTCACATTTTGAAAATTTTGCGTACAACTTCTCTTTTCTCAATGTCTCCAACGTCACTCTTAAGTGTTCAACATGTTTTTCCTTGGTCTTAGAATACACCAGGATATCATCAATAAACACTACCACAAATTTAACTAAGAATGGTTTAAACACCCTGTTCATCTAATCCATAAACGCTGCAGGTGCATTGGTTAAACTAAATGACATTACCAGAAACTCGTAATGACCATACCGAGTTCTGAATGTCGTCTTCGGTACATCTTATGGCCTCAACTTTAGTTGATGATAACCACTCCTCAAATCTATCTTTGAAAAATACCTCGCACCCTTCAGTTGATCAAACAGGTCGTCGATTCTTGGTAACGGATACTTATTTTTAATCGTGACCTTATTCAATTCTTTGTAATCAATGCAGAGCCGCATCGATCCATCCTTCTTCTTAACAAATAACACTGGTGCTCCCCATGGTGATACGCTCGGCTGGATATACTTCTTGTCGAGCAATTCTTGCAGTTGCACCATCAACTCTTTCATCTCTACCAGCCATTCTCAGATGGTGCCTTAGATATCGGACATGTTCTCGGTACTAAATCAATCACGAACTCGATTTATCGATCCGCTAAAGACCCAACAAATCATCTTGAAATACGTCTACAAAATCTCTTATGATCGGTATCTCTTCTAACTTCGCACTCTTCTTCTATGTATCCACTATGTAGGCTAAATATCCTACAGATCCTTGTCTTAACAACTTCTTGGCTTGTATCACCGTCAGACAACTTGCTTGTCGAGGTGATTTGCTGCCATAGAACACAACCTTTGATGGAGCCATAAGGTTAACACATTTTCTTTGGCAATCAATTACTGCTCCATAATTGAATAACCAATCAATTCCCAGTATAACATCAAATTCACCAAGTCTAATTGGTCTCAATTCTACCCTCATCTCTTGACCCTTTATAACCACTCTACAATTCTTATATATGAACCTAACAGGAATCACTTCCCTATTTGCAATCTCTATGCTCAAAGGTTAATCTTATTCTTCCTGAGGCAAATCTAAGTTTTGAGCGAATTCATCGGATATAAATGAACAAGTAGCACCCGAATCAAACAGTACATAAGCATTAATACCATTAATCAGAATGATACCTGACACCACATCCTTAGATAAATAAAGTCCTCGCATGCAGACATATTGAAAGTTCTTGCAGTAGGTCGGCTTGACTGTGTTGGTCCAAAGATAGTCAATGAACCACCACCGTTGTTGTTTCCCTTTCCTCCACTTGCATTCCCCGCTGGCTTTTTAGGGCACTCACGAGCCATGTGATCCTTCGAACCGCAGTAAAACATGCTCCTTTCTTTGGACTAAAATAGTTCGGTGCAATGTGTCCCTCCTGACCACAGTTGAAACACACCCGCTTTCCCTTCAAACATACCCCAGTATGGTTATTCCCGCACGTCATACAAGCTTCAAACTTTTTCTTCTGCTGATTTCCTTGTTGTCCTCCCGTAGTTGAATTCTCGTTCCACTTCTTCTTCTGATTGTTACTTCCAACATTACTCCCACCAGCCTTATTTTCTCTATCCTTCTTCCTCTTATTTTGTTCTTGATTGTACTTGGTCAAGGCATCGCTTCCACCTTCTGTGATGATTTCCTTTTCCAGTACAGCCGTAAATGTATTCAACTGGAACATTGAAACCTTGTTATACAGCCAGGGTTTCAATCCTTGTTTGAACCTTCTCGCTTTACGTTCATCAGTATTTACTTGATAAGTGGCAAACCTTGCCAACTCGTTAAATTTCGCAGCATATTCTGACACCGTCATAGTTCCTTGCTTAAGCTCCAGAAATTGCACTTCCAACTGATTCAGAGAACTCGCTGGAAAGTACATTTCAAAGAACATCTCCTTAAATCTCTCCCACATTATCACTCCTTGTCCTCCACGAACCTTATTTACTTTCCACAAGTAGCTAGCTTCGGACTTCAACATAAACATTGCGAATGCAGTCTTCTGATCTTCATTAACTCTAGCAACGTCAAACACCTTCTCCATTTCCATGATCCAGGTTTGGGCTTCCATTGGATTCATAGACCCTTGAAACTCTGGCGGTCCAACCACTTTGAATTCCTTAAAGGTCGTAACTTGAGCTTGCGGATGATTCGTAAGTGCACCCGTCAACAATGTTACCAACTGCTGAACCGAATTTGCATTGGACTCGTTGTTATTATTAGTAGACCCCTCAAGAGGTGCTTGTTGACGTGGTTGTCTTCTTCTAGGAGGCATTTTCTGTTCGAACATACGCTTATTAGTTCATTACTCAACTTCTTAGATATTTGAAGTTTAACTTAAACATTCCAAGATTAAAGCTATATCACATAATATTTCAAATAAACTCCAATATTTTATTCATTCATAATGTTTTAAAACATCCTAAAGATAGCATATCTGCTATAAACATCTAATTTCCTGAACTAGATAATTTTTAGGATTACATACTTATACCATCCCTTTATTTATCTCAAAATAAGGGATTCACAATTTATTTATTCACATAATTAACCACATATTATTATCAATCTTATTCTATCTAGGCATATTAAGATGTCGTAAGTCTTCTCGACGTTCCTCCTCCATGATACGATAAGTCGTTCTACAATCCATCACGAACCACGGCGAGTCTTCAAACTGAGGTGGGTAATAATGGACTCGATCCCGGGCCCTATCAATCGCTGAATTAAATGCATAATCCATCTCCTTCATCTTGGCTTTCTTCACTTGGACTTTAGCCTCAGCACGATCTGCACGTTGAGTCGCCTTCATCCAAGCGTCCTCTGCTCTTGTATGCTTAGCTGATTCCTCTTTGAAGTCATCTTTTAAATTCTCCATGTCAGTCTTCATCTTCTCGTTCACTGCCAATAGGTCTTCATGCTGACCGTTGGTATGAACTAAATCCCATTCTGTGTTTCTGAGTTTTGAATCAAGTTCCTGAATCTCTACATCCTTCTGCTCCAACGCAACGTGATGCATCTCAACCACCTCTTTTAGCTCCTCAACATTATCCTGTAACTCTATATTACGATCGTACAAAGCATCATACATCTCAGTCGATATGGAGTTTGGTGGAAACTCCTCAGGATCCTCTTCCTCATCATCATCCTCTATCTCCTCAGGACTATCCTCTTCGGGATCGGTCACAGGCTCATCCTCCTGGATCAACTGTTCCCGCACTATGTGAATATCCCGGAGTTCGTTATGTATAGGTACCTGAGGTATCACCTCTCTAGTCGGACTGGATCCTCCTTCGTCAGACATCGTGACAACAAAATATTTTAAATTTTACTTAACATTATCGATACTCGCGAGCACATAAGTTATTAACACATAACACATAATGTCTTTTATTGTTTAGTTTTAATGGATGCCTTAATCCATTCCTTAAAACCCGATAAGAGTTAATCACCTCTATGTTTTCTGTTTCCTTAAAGGTTACTTCCTAAGGTTTTCCCCACCTAAGGTTCATAACCTAAGGCTTTGATACCAACTTGTGACACCCCCAAATCCGGGTACTTTATTTCCACCGAATTTGGTGCTCACTATCAAAATATTTACATGTAACTACCCATAATAAAGTTTAAAACATTAAATAACGTTAAACAATAATCTTTCCCATTAAAGGGTTACATCATCTCATAAACAATCCCACGTAATCTAACCTTAAATTATTACATCAGTTTATGGAATACATTATAAAATAAAATAAGTCTTATAACTTCATGCATTTAAATAAACTTTAATTAGTTCTTCAACACTTGGACATCTTGCCATTTCCCTTGCTAGTAGATGGCTCATCACCTCTTTCGACTTTAGCTGCATTGTTTAATTGCAAGAGTGAGCAAACAATTGCTCACTGACATAAAGAATAGTAACAATAATCATATGAGAATGAACAACGAATGTTGTACAATAATGAACTTGTTCTACGAATAGAAACATAAACAAGTTCAAACTTTTAACATCTGAGGGTTTTACGACCACGAACTATGTCCACGGTGTTTAGGTATTATTACCTTAACCTTAACAGTCATTAGACTGTATAGACTCTTCTTACATACTCTACGTGTTCATGCAAGAATTTTATCTATTTGACTTCTTTAACTAAAAATTCACCTATTAGTCCATTTTTAACGAAAATGATAGACGTTCGTGAACGTTCAACGCTCGTTTCTTCGGTCTAAGTTGGAATTCGGTCATTTTTCGAGTCTGCAACTCTATATTGCCAAATAAGACTTGTCTCCATTGAAAACCAATGTTTCCAAACTCAATATCAAAATTCGACTTCCATTCCGAGAATTTCACGAATTAGACAATTATCGTCTAATCGTGTCAATTCTGGCAAAACTTCGTTACTTAAGATTTGTTCTTCATTTCAAATAGTTAGAGTTTATGCCCTAGAGGCCAATTATTTGATATAATTGCTTAACATTTTGATATTATATTTGATTGAATAAATGAATGATTTTATTATGGTTTTATTTATCGCAAGTATATATAAATGTTAACATAATAAAATTCCTTAGAATAGTGATACAATTTATATAGTTTCAAGTATGTGACTTGAACATGAGATTATATAATTACAATTAGTATCATTGCTTTTTAAATGTCCTTAGTCGAAAGTATTATTGTTGATAGGACAACAATGATGCATCGAGACTAGTATGTGGATCGACCGATGACCAAATCTCATTGGTCATAAATATATGAGATATTAAGTCAATGCATAGGTATGTGTTAGAGAACGATGTAATCGGATGTACTCCCACCATGAGAATTCTACGTGAACATTATGCAAAGTGTCATTAGCGATTCTCATAGTGACAATGATGTAATGGTCCTCCGACCAAATCACTATATTACTACACGAGAATTTATGTACTTTGATATCATCAAATGTCACCTTTAATAGGTGGACTATAAAGATGATTATTGGGTACATCATGAATCGTGTGAGGAATATGAGTGATCTAGATGGAATTTAACCTCCTATATATTAGGGGTGATATCCATAGGCCTCTTTGATTGAGTAGGACTATGAAATGCATGGCCATGCTCAAATAGTGATTTGTTTCATATAGTCTACTCATTGATCAAGAAAACTCAGATTAAATTATGAAGAGTATGACACATTCCATGACTCGAGTTTAATCTAGGATATTAAGGTTAAAAGGATTAAATTACATTGAAACATTGGTCACAAAAAGGTTGCATCGAATCATCGATCTTATTATTACTGGGTAGCAAAGATGCATTACTAGATGTCGCCACTCGCTTATAATTTTATAATATGATTTTAAAATTATTGCCAACGTAATAATAACCTATAGGTCACACACATAGAACGTAATTTAAAAGGAATTAATTTAAATTTTAAGGATTTAAATATATTAATATGATTAATAGTATTTAAATCACTTAATTTAAATTAAAAGGATAATTTGTATATATGTATATTAATTAAGTAAGACTTAATTAAGATATATATATATATATATATATATATATATATTTGATTTTATGAAATTAGGTTTTGATTTGATTAATTCCTTTTAACTACTATATATATGATATATATATAGCCTACTTAGGTTATCATCATAATTGAAAACCCCAGCCGCTTCTTAGAGAGAGACTAGAGAAAAATAGTTTCATAATCGCTCCTTTCGTGGCTAGTACCGCAAGTCCTTCTTATTGCAGTAATCGTCGACGCTTCGCATGCGCTGCTCGTGGTGGATACCGTAGAGACGTGGTTCTAATTGGATTATGTAAAGGATTCAAGCTATTTCGTAAACTTTTTTCATAATCCAGATAATATCTAAACCACCAAATTAATTTCGCTTTCGCTGGATCCTGCTTTGGGTTTCTAATTGCTTTGATTATTTTTAAATTTCATTGCTTTTTTGTGCCAAAAACCCAACAAAGGGTATCGTAGCTACTTATAAAACGATTAATTCGTATAACGTGTTTAATTGTTTTCGATATATATGATATGTGATGATACAATTTTACCGATCCGAAATTGATTATATTGTTTTCGATATATATGATATATGATGATACAATTTTATCGAACTATTAATCGAGTATATGATATTCTATAATCGATATATTCGCATTATGAATATCGTAATAGATATGCATGTATATGATGTTCTGTTAATCAGATCTTATATGGCGTAATAACAATATACAAACTTATGTTCTAATTGGATTAGAAGTATGCAGATTCGCTTTAATATGATTAATTGAAATCGACATATATGATATGTACCGTGTATTGTTATTATGACTATTTTGGTGGATTAAATATATGATTCTCAAACTGCTTTAGAGATTCAGATGGAAAATTCTATAATATGTATTGTAGTTCAAAAAATATTTTCCAGATCACCGCCCGCCAATGGGGGAGAGACCCCCTTGACCCCCCTGTCCAGTCAGACTTCGACCCATTTATGGTCGTGGTCGTGGACCCCAATATGTTATATATAGTTTTCTTTAATTATATATAAATTGTTATGTGCTTATTGTGATATGCATGGTGCACGCTATGGCCTTTTTGACCCATAGGTTAGTGGTTTTTTGGTTTTGAAATACGGCTTGCATGTCGTGGCCTTTCTATAAATTCTAATGTAATATTCTCTTCTCATCTAAATCCCCTCGAATGTAACTCGAGGTTTCTTTATGTCATGTAATAATCTGTAATCGATGAAGATGACAAGATGGAAACCACGATGGAAAGATGATGATGGAGAGGAGGCACATGCATGAGGAAGATCCAAGGAAGCTACTATTTTGAGATCTTTTACCACCTTAGATTGACCTTCAATCTTTCATTAGCTTGAAAAGATTGACAAAGGATTGGGCCATAATCTAGGACATTATTTAATTTTGCACTTTATTTATGCTTGTATGTGATATGATATGATAAATAATGTGCATGCTTAATAAGATTAAAATTGGTGAGATCTAAATTAATTAATTAAATCCCTCATTAAATTATTAAGTCTAAATCAGATGCCTTCCAATGAATAACACTCATCAAGACCTTGATCAATAGATGTAGGTTTGCCAAAGCAAAGTACCCTATTTATCTAGGTAAGATGCGATAGGATAATTGTGATATCCAAACTGTTAAAATCATTGGGCCCGACTTTAACTAAGTTATCTCAATAGATTGTGGACTTAGAGGCATGTAGTTTGGTAGGTACCATTAGATGGACTAGAAACAATTGTTGTTTACCAAACTATCCAGAGTTATATATGATATAATTGACAAAGGGTTGTCTACCTAAATAATTGTGTTTTAAGAGATTAGCCAAAGCTAACTTAAGGCATAATGAAATTTGGATCTTGGCTCACTAGAAAGATTTAATAGAAAATGCTTTTCTAATTAATGGTGAGGGCTATTAATTTGAATAAAATAGTGGAGGTATATTTTGAATGTACTATTATCAATTACATAATATCAACTCTCGTAATTTGACTTATTATTTTTTTTTACTTATAAATTGTAGATATCAATGGCAAACAACAACAACACAAATAGTCTTTCATTACGATCACCCTTGAAAAGGACAAGTCGAGTGGAATTAATTTCCTCGACTCGCATAGAAACTTGAGGATTGTCCTCAAACAAGAGCGCAAGCTATATGTCCTTGATGGGCCCATTCCTCGCAAAGACTAAATTGTCATCGCACCACGCGGCGGAGCATAATGCTTACAAGAAGCATCAAGATGATGCTCGACGTGAGTTGTGTCATGCTAGCAACCATGAACGCCGAGCTTCGTAAGCAACATGAGTTGATGGATGCTTATGAGATGATCGAGCATCTCAAGAAATTGTTCAAGGGCATGCTCGACAGAGAGGTATGATACAAGCAAGGCGTTGATCACCGCAAAATGGGTGAACGTGATCCAGCTTGGTCCACATGTGCTAAAAATGATTGGGTATATTGAGTACCTTGATAGGTTGGGTTTTCCAATCACCCGTAAGCCCAAACCGATCTTGTTTTGCAATCTTTGAACAACAAATACTCTCAATTTGTTATGAACTATCTTATGAATGAAATTGAGAAACCCCTTATCGAAGTTGTTGAGCATGTTAAGAACCGCCGAGAACAACATGAAAAAAGGGCAGACCCGCTCCCATAATGATGGTGCAAAAGGGGAATGCTAAGGAAATTGGAAAGGCAAGAAGAAGATAGATCTAAATCTTTTGCCAAACCCAATTCCAAAACCAAACAGTGCTTTAAAACCTAAAGGTGGGTGGCTAAAGAAGGTGAATGTCACTTCAGGAAAACCCGACACCGGAAAAGGAACCGTCATGCTTATTTGGAAGAAGTGAAGAAAAGAAAAAGGAAGTACGACTTCGATTCGTATATATGTTATAGAAGTCAACTTGTCTACTTCTACATCATGGGTATTGATACTCGGATGTGGTTCTCACATTTGTGTTAATGTGCAGGGACTCAAGGAGTAGGACTTTGGCAAAAGGAGAGGTCGACCTACGAGTCGGGAATGGAGCAAAAGTTGTCGACCGGCCGTAGGAACTTATCATTTATCTTTGCCCACCGGGCTAGTTTTAGAATTAGAAGATTGTTATTTTGTGCCCGCTATAAGCAAAAAAACATTATTTCGCTTTCTTTGTTTGGACAAGAAAGGTTTTTCATTTATAATAAAGAACAATCGTTGTTTGTTTTACTTAAATGATATTTGTTATGGTGTTGCACAATTGTTTAACTGGTCTCTATATTCTTGATTTAGAAATGCCTATCTATAACATAAATACAAAACGATTTAAATCAAATGATTCAAATCCGACATATCTCCGGCAATCGCTGCTTAGGCCATATAAATGAGAAACGATATCCAAACTCCATAAAGATGGGTTCTTGGATTCATTTGATTTTGAATCATATGAGAAATGCGAGTCTTGTTTATTAGGCAAGATGACTAAAGCCCTTTCAACTGGACACAAAGTGAATGGGCTAGCTAGCGATGTATCGGGACTTATACATAGTGATGTATGTGGACCCATGAGTTCATTAGCAAGAGGTAGTAGGTTTATTACTTCATTACATTTATCGATTTACTTTTAGTAGATATGGATATGTGTATCTTATGAGACACAAATCAATCCTTTGAAAAGTTCAAGGAATTCAAGAATGAAGTTCAAAACCAATTTGGCAAAAGCATAAAAGCCCTTCGATCCGATCGAGGAGGTGAATACTTAAGCCAAGACTTTGATGACCTTCTAAAGGAGTGTGGTATTATATCACAGCTCACTCCACCTGGAACACCACAATGGAATGGTGTATCTGAGAGGAGGAATCAAACCTTGTTGGACATGGTACGATCAATGATGAGTCATGCAGATCTTCCAATAAGCTTCGGGTCATGCCCTAGAGATACCGTATTCACACTTAACCGTGTTCCTACAAAGACGGCTCAAGACACCATATGAGATGTGGACCGGGAAACGCCCTAGTATGTCGCTCATGAAGATTTGGGGTTGCGAGGCGCTTTGTAAACGCCCGATTCTCGACAAGCTCGGACCCAAATCTGACAAATGTAATTTTGTGGGATACCCAAAGGAAACAAAAGGGTATTATTTCTACAAACCTTCTGAGAACAAAGTATTTGTTGCTCGAACTTGTATTTTTCTAGAAAGAGAATTTGTCTCTAAAGGAAATAGTGGGAGGAAAGTAGAACTCAAGAAATTCGAGAACCACAAAATATCATTGAACCTCGAAGTTGAACGTGAGCAGAACCACAAGATATTGTGGAAAGTGAACTCGCTCAAATTACACAAGGCATTCAGAGAGATCCGTAGGACACGCCAAGAGCCCGAGATATATTATGGATATCTTGTGACTCAAAACGGCGATGTGATGCTCATAGATCAAGATGAGCCTGCTTCCTACCAAGAAGCTATGAATGGACCAGATTCTGAGAAATGGCTTGAAGCCATGAAATCTGAGATGGACTCCATGTATACTAACCAAGTATGGACTCTGTTGATCCACCAAGGGGTAAAACCAATCGGTGCAAGTGGGTTTTCAAGAAGAAAACCGATATGGATGGTAATGTACAAACCTATAAAGGCCGATCGGTAGCAAAAAAGGTTACAAACAAGTTCAAGGTGTCGACTATGATGAAACCTTCTCTCTAGGGCAATGGTTAAATCCATCGTGATCTTACTTGCTATCGCAGCTTTTTATGATTACGAAATCGCGCAGATGGATGTCAAAACGCTTTTCTTAATGGAAATCTCCTCGAGGATGTGTACATGACACAACCTCGAGGGTTTTGTCAATCCAAAGGATGCCGAAAGGTATGTAAGTCGCAAATGATCCATTTATGGATTGAAGCAAGCCTCTCGAGTTGGAATCTTCGATTTGATGAAGCAAATAAAAGAATTTGGCTTTATTAAAAATGAAGATGAACCTTGTGTATATAAGAAGGTTAGTGGGAGTCACATTGTATTCCTAGTATTATATGTTGATGACATATTAATTATTGGGAATGACATTCCTTCCTTACAGTCGTAAAAAAACATGGTTAGGAAAATGTTTCTCCATGAAAGATTTAGGGCGATGTCACTACATTTTAGGTATCAAGATCTATAGAGATAGATCGAGAAAAATGCTCTTCCCTAAGTCAAAGTACATATATTGATAAAGTGTTGAAACTGGGTTCAAAGATGCAAGAGGCGAAAAGAGGAAACTTACCCATGACTCATGGTGTAAAGATCTCTAAGGCCCAATGTCCTAAATCACAAGATGATGAGGAGCGATGAGAAAGATCCCTTATGCTTCGAAGAATTGGATCTATCATGTATGCAATGATATGTACTCGTCCTGGATGTCTCAGATGCTTTTTGAGCATGATGAGCAGATATACCAAATAATCCAGTGAAGGTCATCGACAAAGAACAAGAATATCCTCAAGCACCGAAAAGGACTAAGGATTCATTCTTGGTATATGGAGGTGAAGACGAATCGGCAAAGAAGGGTTACACAGATGCTAGTTTCCAGACCGAACAATGATGACTATAAGTCTCAAAGTGTTTTGTGTGTTTTGCCTTAATGGTGGTGTCATGAATGAAAAGTTCAAGCAAGAGACAAGAGTCGATTCTACAACAGAGGTCCGAGTATATTGTCGCTTCTAAAGCAAACAAGGAGGTCAGATGGATTAAAAAGTTCATCACTGAACTTGGTGTTGTTCCAACCATTGTTGATCCGGTTGTTTACATACTGTGATAATAATGGAGCCATTGCACAGGCTAAGGAACCCAGATCTCACCAACGATCCAAGCATATACTTAGGCGGTACCATCTCATCCGTGAAATCATTGATAGAGGAGATGTACATATAGGAAGAGTGCCAACAGATGATAATGTTGCAGATCCACTGACCAAGGCTTTGTCGCAGCAGAAGCACGAAGGTCACACTAGTTCCATGGGTATTAGATACATGAGTGATTGGCTCTAGTGCAAGTGGGAGACTCATTAGAGTTTATGCCCTGAGGCCAATTATTTGATATAATTGCTTAACATTTTGATATTATATTTGATTGAATAAATGAATGATTTTATTATGGTTTTATTTATCATGTTATATAAATGTTAACATAATAAAATTCCTTAGAATAGTGATACAATTTATATAGTTTCAAGTATGTGACTTGAACATGAGATTATATAATTACAATTAGTATCATTGATTCTTAAATGTCCTTAGTCGAGTATCATTGTTGATAGGACAACAATGATGCATTGAGACTAGTATGTGGATCGACCGATGACCAAATCTCATTGGTCATAAATATATAAGATATTAAGTCAATGCATAGGTATGTGTTAGAGAACGATGTATCGGATGTACCCACCATGAGAATTCTACGTGGAACATTATGCAAATTGTCATTAGCGATTCTCATAGTGACAATGATGTAATGGTCCTCCGACCTAAAATCACTATATTACTACACGAGAATTTATGTACTTTGATATCATCAAATGTCACCTTTAATAGGTGGACTATAAAGATGATTATTGGGTACATCATGAATCGTGGTGAGGAATATGAGTGATCTAGATGGAATTTAACCCTCCTATATATTAGGGTGATATCCATAGGCCTCTTGATTGAGTAGGACTATGAAATGCATGGCCATGCTCAAATAGTGATTTGTTTCATATAGTCTACTCATTGATCAAGAAAAACTCGATTAAATTATGAAGAGTATGACACATTCCATGACTCGAGTTTAATCTAGGATATTAATGTTAAAAGGATTAAATTACATTGAAACATTGGTCACAAAAAAGGTTGCATCGAATCATCGATCTTATTATTACTGGGTAGCAAGTGATGCATTACTAGATGCAGCTTTCACTATTTATAATTTTATAATATGATTTTAAAATTATTGCCAACGTAATAATAACCTATAGGGTCACACACATAGAATGTAATTTAAAGGAATTAATTTAAATTTTAAGGATTTAAATATATTAATATGATTAATAGTATTTAAATCAATAATTTAAATTAAAAGGATAATTTATATATATATTAATTAAGTAAGACTTAATTAAGATATATATATATATATATATATATATATATTTTGATTTTATGAAATTAGGTTTTGATTTGATTAATTCATTTTAACTACTATATATATGATATATATAGCCTACTTAGGGTTACATCATAATTGAAAACCCTAGCCGCTTCTTAGAGAGAGAGACTAGAGAAAATAGCTTCATAATCGCTCCTTTGGTGGCTAGTACCACAAGTCCTCTTATTGCGTAAATCGCTCGATGGTTCGTAAGTGCTCGCTCGTGGATACCATGTAGAGACGTGGTTCTAATTGGATTAAGTAAAGGATTCAAGCTATTTCGAAATTTTTCATAATCCAGATAATATCTAAACCACCTCAATTAATTTCGCCGCTTGATCCTGCTTTTGGGTTTCAATTGCTTTGATTATTTTTAAATACCTTAAATTATTACATCGGTTTAAATACATTATAAAATAAAACAAGTCTTATAACTTCATCCATTTAAATAAACTTTAATTAGTTCTTCAACACTTGGACATCTTGCCCTTTCCCTTGCTAGTAGATGGCTCATCACCTCTTTCGACTTTATCTGCATTGTTTAATTGCAAGAGTGAGCATACAATTGCTCACGGACATAAAGAATAGTAACAATAATCATATGAGAATGAACAACGAATGTTGTACAATAATGAACTTGTTCTACGAATAGAAACATAAACAAGTTCAAACTTTTAACATCTGAGGGTCTTACGACCACGAACTATGTCCACGGTGTTTAGGTATTATTACCTTAACCTTAACAGTCATTAGACTGTATAGACTCTTCTTACTTACTCTACGTGTTCATGCAAGAATTTTATCTATTTGACTTCTTTAACTAAAAATTCACCTATTAGTCCATTTTTAACGAAAATGATAAACGTTAAATGAACGTTCAACGCTTTCTTTCTTGGCCTAAGTTGGAATTCGGTCATTTTTCGAGTCTGCAACTCTATATTGCCAAATAAGACTTGTCTCCATTGAAAACCAATGTTTCCAAACTCAATATCAAAATTCGACTTCCATTCCGAGAATTTCACGAATTCGACGATTATCGTCCTATCGTGTGAATTCTGGCAAAACTTCGTTACTTAAGATTTATTCTTCATTTCAAATAGATTCAATCCAACATACTAACATATTGACATACATATTAAATTAACTCATTTACATGATAAGTTATTACTTGTTCTTTGTGAGTTTGTAACTTATAAAAATATAAATTACTTATGAATTCTGTTTTCATGACTTATGATAGTTCATGACTTTTAACCATTATTCTTGCTTCTTATTATCATACTAACTTCATTAATATAAAACATGTTACAAGTTCCTACAATTCTTCCTTGGTTCATAACTTATACGATTACAAATAGATTATTCATGACTTATACGGCTTAAGTCCATTAATTAATCAATCTTATCAATCCTTAGCATACATGTTCTACCATTACCCACTTCTCTAACAATGGAAGAAAAAGAGAATCATGGTTTAAGATTGCTTACCCTTGAATATCACTTGGTTAATCTTGATCTTCTTCTTGCTTCTTGAAATATGAAAGACTAACTTATTCTCACTTATTCTCTTTAACCAATAAGCTCTCAACTTGTGGGATGAAATGAACAACCCACAAAATGAAATCCAAGCTCTCTATTTATAGGAAAGCTAAAGTTAGGGCATAAGGGTCATTAATCCATCCACCTCCTTACTATTCCTAACTTAAGAATTAAGTTAACTTGGCCTCCACATTATTTGCTTGCTCACCACTTATCTTATCCTTTGTTTAGCCCTTAAGTCTACTTGTTCATCACTTATAAGCACTTTGTTTGCTCACCACACTTACTTAGCCTTTAAGTTACTTGCTTATCACTTTGGATCACCCATGGGTTGCCCAATGGTTCTTGTTTACCCATTGGATACTTACTTTGGGCTTTAAATTTAATTAGCTTACTAACTTAACTTATACTTTTGGGCTTGCATTTAACAAATCTTTGGGCTTTACCATTATCTTGCTTTGGGCTTACACATTATTCCCTATTGGGAATTACCCTTACCACATTTGGTCCTTATCATAATTCCTATTGGACAATACAATTTCCTACACAATTCAACAAATCCATTACATATGGCTTAAAACCTTAGAAAGTATTGTTGTGACACCCCCAAATCCGGGTACTTCATTTCCACCGAATTTGGTGCTCACTATCAAAATATTTACATCTAACTACCCATAATAAAGTATAAAACATTAAATAACTTTAAACAATAATCTTTCCCATTAAAGGGTTACATCATCTCATAAACAATCCCAGGTAATCTAACCTTAAATTATTACATCAGTTTGCGGAATACATTATAAAATAAAACAAGTCTTATAACTTCATCCATTTAAATAAACTTTAATTAGTTCTTCAACACTTGGACATCTTGCCCTTTCCCTTGCTAGTAGATGGCTCATCACCTCTTTCGACTTTATCTGCATTGTTTAATTGCAAGAGTGAGCATACAATTGCTCACGGACATAAAGAATAGTAACAATAATCACATGAGAATGAACAACGAATGCTGTACAATAATGAA
The DNA here is from genome assembly GCA_020205605.1 of Panax ginseng. Lineage (NCBI taxonomy): Eukaryota > Viridiplantae > Streptophyta > Magnoliopsida > Apiales > Araliaceae > Panax > Panax ginseng. The sequence goes on along the minus strand of CM035146.1, from coordinate 27,015,957 downwards.
CTTGTTCTACCAATAGAAACAGAAACACGTTTGAACTTTTAACATCTGAGGGTCTTATGACCACAAACTATGTCCACGGTGTTTAGGTATTATTACCTTAATCTTAACAGTCATTAGACTATACAGACTCTTCTTAACGTACCCAGGGGGATCAACCCTTTGTACCATGTATTGTGCACAAACATCTAAACGTTACACATATAAAATCCCCTATGTTAGGGTTGTTCATCTCAGTTTGAATTTAGAATTTCCGCACTAAAGAAAGTTTAGTGTGGAACTAACTTATCAGTGTTTCTAGAATTTTAGAACACTTATTCAATTTCCATCAATAAAGGTTTAATACAAGAATGTATAACTAAACAAGGCTATCAAAGTCAAAGACCTGATATTAACAATATATAACTGAATAAACATAATACACATGCAAAGTACTATGTTCAAAAGAGTTAGAACAATCTCATTTGAATCGACGTATTAGAACAATATATGCTTTGTATAATAATTATAAAAGTGAAACTTGCTCGATGTAACGAATTAGGTTACAAGAGCTTAATCAATCGTTTATAAGAATAGAATCAATTATATTGCTCAATGAAAGTTTAGGATAAGAAACTTGCACAATTATGAAAGTAGATTTAGAGAACTTGCCTTGTTTGTAAGCTACACAAATGTACTATAATATTTAATTACCCTACATACATCATTAAAATCGCAACAACAATTAGTTGTATGAACATTAGCTTTAGGGGTTTAAACCATCATTTAGGTCATAACCCTATCCTATCACCTAACCACGTTGGTTAACACCTTAACGATTCTGAAATCAGACTATAAACCTTATCATTTATATTTAACTTTTGAAAACATCACATTTGGTTCATTACATAACTCATTCAAGTAATCACTTAAATTCTTTTACACTGTATATAACAACGCTTGACAATCAGTTATTGTAGTTTATATTATGCCTTAACATTATTAACATGCATGCTAAACTAATATAAGTCCATTACATATGACCTGCAATTAAGTAGACTTCACTGTCATGCGTATTTGGCTACTCACGTGTCAATGGCTCAGATGGTAGTACAGTTGGTATATGGCTTCCCATGTGCATCACAGTACCTTGCATGCGAATCGCCACTTGATCACAAGGCGTACATGAATGCCCTCGATTCGATTTTTTTTGAAGCTTTCGAAATCAAACTCTGCATTGGTCAAAAATTCCAATTCTATAGAAATCTCCCAACTTCAACATCTAACACTTTGTACTAACATAGCTACACATGCTATTCATCATTATATATATAAAAACATCACACATATATGAATTTAAAGAATCAAAACTATAATTTTCCAAATTTCTTCATTTTTATACTTTTAACGAATTCAATCACCACGAATTTGTTTCTTAATCATTTGACACAATTCGAACTACACCGCTTTCGTTTCTTAACATATTATCAGAATCCAACTTCAATTCGCAAATTATAACTCATATAAGGCATGAAATTTGGTACTTTCTAATCCATTTTCTCAAGCATAAACACTGTTATATGTTTTCTTCCTATAAACCCAAATTCACGTGTTTGGAAATCAAATAATACTCATATATGATGACAACGGATTCAACAACACAACCTTCTTCATATAATCACGTTTGAAATAACAAATCACAAAAAAATCAATTTACAGAGAACTTTAAATCAATTACAATTCCAACTAAAAAATTTAGGAATAATTTATTCCTTGAATTAGTAAAGCAATTAGCAACACCACTAAAATTCACAGAGAACTCTCTCTTTCACTGATTTTCTCTCTTGCTTCCAAGCTCTACCAAGCTCTCTCAACACTTTTCTATTCCTCCTTAGCGAAATACGTGAAATAAGAGCCAACTGAGTGCTAGCCTTAGAAAATAGACGCGTAAATAAACTGAAGCCGACACACTTCAGTTAAAAAAAATCAAATGTCTACGTCAGTTACACAAGACCAAAGGCCACAAGGCCATATTTGGCTAACCAAGAATTTCCCTCCCAAACTAAATTATTTATATTATATAGTTTTCATGTGTCACACTAGTTAATTAAATAACTTTAGCTTAATTAATTTAAATTAATAAAAATAAAAATCTTATTATCATTATTATACTTATAATTAATAAATAATTATATATCCAATTTAATTAATAAATTAGACACATCACTTTATTTAATTTATTTATTTCCTTTAAATTAAACAATTCATTTAATTTAATTATTTTCTTAAATATTAAGCAATTGATTTAATTTAATTATTTCCTTAACTTCAATCCATTAGATAAAATTGTCATTATTCAAATTAACATTAATTAATTTAGTTACCAAATTAATTCATCTCAATTCATCAATTATTTATTTTCTCAATAAATAAATTATTTAAAATATTTATTTAATTCCATAAATATTTAAATTAAATTACAAATTTCTCGATCGTTACAATTGTCCACGTATTAATCTTTTATTCTAACTCGTATACTTATTCATCCTATACGACATACCATCATTCATACATACTCGTATAATACTTCATATCATACTCGTATACTCTACCTCGCACAATACCTACATATCATACAATCATTACCTTAACTTCTTAACGCTTGATTTTCCTAACATTCTCAAATTAAGTCCGTAGGCAAAATATTATGTTTTCCATAACTAAAATATTGTTGGATATTCTATCTTACCTCGATATTCTATCGTTACGTATTTCTCGAAAGTTCAAAAATAATTCCCGAGCAGAAATGCGTGAATAGTGTTTTTGGAAAATTTCTTGGAAAGCTTTTATTTTCGTCTTGGAAATTCAAATACTTTAATTCTACCACGTAGCCAAAATACTACGACGTTCCGACACATCTAGGTTATAGAACGACCTTCAATTAGCTTACTCTTATAAATAATCGATTAAATTTATTTAATCCACATAATCAAATAAAAATTTAATTCTCAAAAATCAGATTTTTCTGGGGCGTTACACCTACTCTACCTCTAGTGAACCCATTTTCAATAAGAAAGTTAGTTAGTGTTTCATATCATACTCCAGGTGCTTGTTTAAGACCATATAAGCCTTTGTCTAATCTATAGACATAATTAGAGAGAGATGGATTGATGAAACCTGGAGGTTGCTCTACATATACTTCTTCTTGAAGTTCAACATTTAGGAATGCACTTTTTGACATCCATCTGAAAGACTTTGAATTTCATGTGAGCAGCAAAGGCAAGGAATATTCTGATAGTTTCTAATCTGGCAACAGGTGCAAAGGTCTCATCGTAGTCAATTCCTTTTTCCTGAGAGTAACCCTTGGCCACTAGTCTTGCCTTATTCCTGGTTATTACTCCATCTTCATCCATCTTGTTTCTGAAGACCCACTTGGTCCCAATGACAGGATGACTCTTTGGTCTTGGAAATAATCTCCATACTTTACTTCTTTCAAACTGATTTAGTTCTTCCTGCATGGCTTCTATCCAGCTGGAGTCTTCCATAGCATCTTCTATCTTTTTGGGTTCCATTTGTGACAGAAAGCTCATATAGAAACACTCATTTTGGGTGGCGGCTCTTGTTTTGACTCTTGCATTTGGGTCTCCCATGATTAAGTATTGAGTGTGATATCTTGCCCATATATTTCCTGTTGGAACATCTATCTTGATGCCTTCTTGTTTGAGACCTTCAAGATTAACTTCTGCTTCTTGATGTGGAGGTTCGTTGTCTTGCGTAGACCTCTCTACGATCTCATTTCCTTGCTCAATGATTTCATTGTCTGGAACTACGATCGTGGTGTTGAGTTCTACGACCTCGTTCATAGTGTCTGAACGGTCGTTCGTAATGTCTTGAGACACTTTTTTGTCCAAGTCTGTTTCATTAAAGATGATGTGAATCGAGACTTCTACACTCAACATTTTCTTGTTGAACACTCTATAGGCCTTACTGTCTGTGGCATATCCAAGAAAGATTCCTTCTTCTGACCTGGGTTGGAACTTTGTCAGATATTGCTTCCTATTGTTGAGAATGTAGCATTCACTATGACGCCCAAAAATACGAGTATCTTCCTACCCGACAGATGGTGTTACACGGTGCTACAGTTCACAGAAACATTCAATTGAAATGCCTCAAAAGAACGAATATGTCTTATATATATTCAAAATAATATTAACATTCCCCCCAGGTTCTTTATAACTATTACAATTGTTCTTGTCATAATATCTAATATTATCATTACAAACCTATACTATTACATAGGTAATCTACGGGTTCGCCTTAACCTTCCCTTTATCCTTTTCGGATCCGTCGGTCCGTTCAATCTTAGCTGCATTCATATGGTTCAAGCAAGAGTGAGCCAAACTAGCTCAACAAGTACAATAATTCTAGCTAAATAACATGCTTGAAACATAGGAATCGTATATCTTCAATAACTGAACAATAGTTACGAAGTACTATCGATAATTCAAAATAGCACTTCTTTTCGTTCAAAAACGTTTTACAATGATAATATTCAGTAAAACATCAATTCCGGTCCAAGACCACGAGCATTTCATAAGTTCTTTGAAAAAGGACATCCCGGCACTAAGTCTGTAACTCCGGCATAGCTTACGAGCACGTCTAGGTGATCAGCCTATAGTACTCTATGTTGATCAACACTACATTCATTAAACGTATGTACGTTTAAGTTGTGGCAACTTCACGTGCCTGTCGTTTGACGACAAAACAATTTAGCATACTAAGTCTTTATTTGAAAACCACACCAACATAGTTTGGTAAAACATTGACAATACTTTGATAGATTGTAACATATCATAAGTCTAGCCGAAAGAATTGGCTTTGAATTCATCAGACATTAGTTCATGCGTAAGAATACATGAATCACAAAGCTTGTCCAGATTGAACTGAAACAAGGGTTAGAATACTTGCCTTTAGCGTCTGCTACAGTTATGACACGTGCAATTTAAGTCCTTAAGGTCTCTACAGTAGATAATAACATCACATAACACATTAGGTCATGAATAACATACATGGTTCCTAAAGAATCTTACCCTTCTTCTCAATCTAATTACGTATTAGATTTTTTATTATTGGTTCCGGCGTTCTGTTACATCGTTTTTACGTTCATATGCAATTGACTTTCTTCAACCATAAGTGATCATACTTAAAGTTTAATCATGACTTAATAATGTTTCATTAAGTTCTTTAGTTCATTAGTAATTAATTACCAATCATGCTCTACTTATAAACATTCGTTATTGTCCAAACCTAAAGTGGCGCTGTGGTGCACTCCCCTTTTACTTCCCTTGTTACTGTATGAATACTCAAGGCTAAAAACCCGGACTTCGGCAATGACGACACGAGTCCCCTTAGATTCTGGCACGGCTATGTATGTGAAACTCCAATGAATCACAACTTTTCTTGGCCAAGCTGAGTGATTTGCTTGGCCGACTTATTTGGCCTTAATTTGGCGCGCATGCGGTTCCATTTCGGTGCACCGTAAAACTTGGGCGAGTTTTTCAACATTCATAAAACTCCGGGCTCGTAACTTCTACGTTATAAGTCCGAATTGGCTCGTTTAAGAGCCTATAGTTCACAAATCACATACTCTACGTGTTCATGAAAGAATTTTATCTTTTTGACTTCGTTAACTCTAAATTCACTTATTGGTTCATTTTTAACGAAAATAATAAACGTTCGTTAACGTTCAACGCTCGTTTTTCCGTTCTAAGTCAGAATTTGGTCATTCTCGAGTCCGCAACTCTATAATGCCAAATAAGACTTGTCTCCATCAAAAACCAATGTTTCCGAGTTCAAACACAAAATTCGACTTCTATTCCGAGAATTTCACGAATTCGATGATTATCGTCTAATCGTGTGAATTTCGGCAAAACTTCGTTACTTATTAATTGTTCATCGTTCTAAATGAATTCAATCCATTCTATAGACATCTCAACCTACACATTACAACAACTTATTTTTAAGTGAGTTTATGGCTTATTCTTCATAAGTTTATAACTTAACAAATTATAATTTACCAGATGTCATTTCTTATAACTTATTATTGATTCAAGTCCTTTAATCAACATTCTTACATCTTATTAACATATTAACTTCATTCATGTAAATATGTTACAAGTTCATATATGATCCTCATAAGTTCATAACTTACTTAGGTTTAAATTACTTATTCATGACTTATACGGCTTAAGTTCATTGATTATCCAATTCTTATGTGTTCATTAAGCTACACTTCTCTTATCGCCCTATAATGGTAGAGATGGAAGATATAAGATCATAAGATCATTTACCTTTGATGAATAGCTTTCTTCTTCTTGAAAATCTAATAATGGAAGTTTGACTTATAGGTGCTTATTCTCTCTAACACTTAAGTTTCTCTATGTTGCATGAAGTTAACAAACAAATAATGAAATTGGAGCTTGCTATTTATATACTTTCTAAAGTTAGGGCACTTTGGTCAAAAGCACATCCCACCTCCTTAGTAACCTCCCTCTAAGTGTATTTGCTCTTCACCTTAATTACTTGGCCACTACAACAAATCCTTGGTCACCAAGATCACCCATGGGTTGCCCCATGGATCAAGCTTTTACCCATTGGATCATTAATTGGGCTTAGGTCCACTTAGATTAACTTATTCCTTTGGGCTTGCATTAATTTACTTTGGGCTTCATATTAACAAACACTTGGGCTTAACACTACTAAATCTTGGGCTTGCACCTTACTTCTTATTGAACTTGTACTTCATACAAGATTCCACCATGCCATTTCATTTGACTTTAATCCTTAATGTTTTCTAAGTAAGTTCGCATGTGAAATATTGCGTTTTCCATACTTGAATTATTATTATATAATCCATCTCACCTTGTTATTCTAACGTTACGTATTTCTCGGAAGTTCAAAAATAATTCCCGAGAGGAAAATGATGAATAGTGTTTTTCAGAAAATTTCTCGAAAAGCTTTTATTTTCATCTCGGAAATTCAAACACTTTAATTCTTTCACGTAGTTAAAATACTACGACGTTACGACGTTTCTAGGTTATAGAATGACATTCATCTTACTAACACATAATAATAACAAATAATATTATTTTATTCATTATAAAAGTATTTACAAAAGGTTCGATTTTCCGGGGCGTTCCACTCTCTCCCCCTTATAAGGATTATGTCCCCAGAATCTCGCTTAAGAAAAAAATTACACAAACAAATGAGGGTAATTCTTCTTCATCTTTTCTTCAAGTTCCCACGTTGCTTCTTCGACATCATGGTTCTTCCATAACACCTTTACAGATGGTATAACTTTGTTCCGTAGAACTTTCTCTTTTATATCGATGATTTGAACCGGCATCTCCTCATATGTTAAGTGTTTCTCGATATGAATCAGCGCATACTCGATTACGTGTTTTTAATCAGGCTTATAGGGACGTAATACAGATATCTGAAATAGGTTATGCATTCGTTCTAGGTCTGAAGGTAACGCTACCACGTAAGCTACCCCTCACACTTTTTTCTAATATTTCAAAAGGTCCTCTACACCTATGACTTAACTTTCCCTTCTTTCCAAAGCGTATACCTTTAGAAATACATATGAGCCTACTTCGAACTCCCTATTTACTCGATGCAAATCTGTAAACTTCCTTTGTCTGTCTTGAGCTTCTACCAATCACATTCATATTAGCTTCACTATATCTGATGTTTGCTGCACCAATTCTGGTCCTAGCATTCGGCGTTCTCCCACTTTATTCCTATGACAACCCCGAATCCGGGTCCCGAATCACCGCGGATCCGGTACTATCACTATACAACTATTACTTATTTGTAGAAGATATAAACGTATACTGTTTATACAATAACTTTACACACTATTCTCCAAGGTCGAATAACCTTAACTTAATACACAATTCATAACTTATTTTACTTACAATAACATTAAGATACAATATTGTTACAAATCTACTGCACACGTATACTAAATCTGGAACTATCTTTGACCTTTCCTTGTATCCGACGTATTTGTCTTAATCTGCAATGTTTATCATGATATAGCAATGGTGAGCATGAAGGTTGCCCAACAAGTTTAAGTTCAATAATTTAACGATATATCATGATTGAAAGAATCTGAATAATAAGCTGGCTATAATTCAACAGTATAGTTGTTAATTAGCACGAACAAACTTTTGACTAAACAAGTATTAAACATGACCAAATATATCTGGACCGAATGGTAATGAAGGTGATCGGCCTTTTATACCTGACTTATACATGCAATATGTACAGAGTACAATTCTACAACGGCAATTAGCAATGATTATCCATAAGCACATCTGAATGAAACAACTCTAAGCAGAGTTAAGTAAAACTTGCATGAACTGTTGATTACCGCTATGCAATTAATAAGCTTTGTCTGAACCTAATATATAAATAATATCGATATACAAATTAGAATAATATCATCACAGTATTTAAAATAACCTAAACACATTATTTCATAACCCTATCAGTCTACAACACATATAAAACTCGATATCAAGTCAAACTATTACAGTCTGAGTTGAACTCGACACAATTCTAACATCCCGACGGTCTAGTCGGACAATTCACGAGTTTAAATTCAATTAAACTCTGCTTAAACACTTAACAATTATCTAAGATAATTTATTAACAGTCAAAATATTTTTCATAAGTTCGTAATAATTTTCAGATAATTATTATGATTTATCATGAATTTTCAATCATAAAAATCGTATTTATATAAATTAAATACCACATAATTCCTTTATCATTAATATTTATTTATTATCAAATATTAATGAAATACATGTCATAATATTATAATATATTTATAATATCACAAAAGTATTTTTAATACTTTAAAATAACCTTTATATGATTTTTAAATAATTAAATTCATTATCCGATAATTGTTATTAATATTAAAATATTAATATTTTCATGACAAAATATTAAAAGTTATATTTTATAACTTCAAATATTTTTATAACACTTAAATCGTTTTTATATGACTTTTTTAAATCATAAATTCTAATTTTCCATACTTTATTTAACATATTTACTAAATAACTTAATTATAATTAATATTGATTAATTAATGAAATTCATCCTAAAATATTAAAAGTCACTAAAAATATTTTATTATACCATAATATTATTTTCATGATTTTCATGTATTAAAATTATTTTTAAATAATTTATTTAATATTATAATTAAATTAATTAAATACCATTTATATTCCAAAAATATTAAATATTTATGAAATATACTCAAAATAATTAAAAACTATTTTTCAGACTTTAAAAATAAGTTTTCAGAATTTATTTTGTATTTTTAATAATTAAAAACTATTTAATTCGATTTATTTAATTAAAATTTTAATTTTCCAAAATTATCTGTCGCTAAAGGTACCATAAGTGACAAAACTGTCGCTAATGATGTTCTTGGGATGTTCTTGGCCAAACCCAGTAATGCTTGTCAGTAGACAAGTAAGTAGGTTTGACCGGTCCTAGATCTTTGATCATAAGGTTTCTTGGCAGCTTGATGGTTTAAGATTGTAGTATGAATGTAGGACTACAATCTACAACAATTTTCATGGCAATATAACATTACAACTGAGATATATGGCCTATCAAATATCATGTCGAGAAATTGTTCTTCATTTTACGGGTTTTCCGAAATGATGAAATGCTTCAAGATGCTTACTTTGGTCCTTTGAATCTCTACGTCCCTGTCTTGGTTAGTGTGCTTTATCAATTCAATCATGCAGTCTAGATGTCAGCGTACAATACATATCAACAGATCGGTCTAACAACAACACATTGAAGAAATCAAGGTTGGTCAAAGTAGTAGTCAGAAAACGGTTCTTGAAGATTCTGGGTTACCCAGAATCTCGTTCCGGGGAGTTGGTCAACGCCGATTTGAGTGTTCACAGATTTGATTATATGTCATATTTGGGTGATCTGATAGCATGATGGTGTAGTCCTCATGTCAGGCTACAAGATCCAAACCATAATTTAGCCAAACAACTAAACACGTGCAATATCAGAGCCTTCAAAATGGTTGTCAGACTTTTCTGGTAATCTGGGTTACCCAGATTTGTTCGGTCATGGTCGGTCAACGACCTTTGACCACTAATAACTTGCAATATAGACCCGATCTGACCATGATTCAATTTGCAGATTAAATTTTACATGGCATACTACAAATCTATAACATAACACATACATAACATCTAATAGACAGAGATCTAGAGGCCCTGACATTCGACTGTCAGGCCACTTTCCACTATTTTTCCAGATTTCTAGAAAATGTTATTTCGAGTACTTTGATGTTATGGATTCACTATATAGCAACCTAGATCATCAAGTGACACCCAAATACACAACTTAAAACAATAAATTACATCATCTAACAAGATCTAGCGAATAAGGGTTTATACCACTTTGAAGCTTGATCTTGATTTTGATTCTTGATATTTGTTCATGGCTTGATAGAGATCATGCTAGGGACTGAATTACTTAGAAATTTCGTGGGTCTAGATAGAGGAAAAATGTTGGTTGAGTGTTGGAGACCAAATGGCTATCTTTAGGGATTTTCTCTCTCTCTCTCTTAAATCTATATCATGTTGAATAAGTGAAATGGCTGATGTGTTGGCTGATTTCTGTGGATTTAAGGCAAATGCTAGGGCTAGGTTTGCTCACCAACTTCACTAGGACAACTCTTGCAAGTTAAGTCAAATAATGCACTAAGGGCACTTCGGTCATTTTGCAAACAAATTTAATGGCAACATGGTCTTTTGCCCTAACCCTTAGGGTTTAGGGTTTGAACCCTTAGTGCTTAGGGTTTGAACCCTTAGGTTTTAAAAATAAATTCTAGAATTTCCAAATTAGGTTTTCAAAATCAAAAATTAATATTTCTAAATTATAATTAGAATTTTATAATTATATTAAAATTAATCATAATTTAAATCTTGCAAATTTGGATTATTATTTCCTAATTAAAATTGCTAATTTAGCAATTAGGGTCAAAATTGTACATTAGGATTTATAACCCACGAATTAGGGTTTTAAATAGAAAAATAATATTTCTAATCTAGAAATTAGTTTTCCTAATTAGATTAGGGTTTTCTAATTACTTATAACTTGAAAATTATGATTAATATTTCCTAATTAACATTAAAACTATTTAATTAACAATTATATTTTTCCTAATTATAAATTGGGGTTTCTAATCCAGAAATTAGGGTTTTCTAAATCAATTAGGGTTATCCCTAATTAGGTTATCATTAATAATGTTTAAACCTTATTCTAACATTTACATTCCCAAATTAGGGTTTTAACTTTCGAATTAGGGTTTTGAATTCCCGGAATTGAAATTAGGGTTTCAGAACCGATTTCTAGGGTTTCTTATAATTCGTTAGGGTTTTCTAACCGAACATTGACATTCTTAATATATACCTAGGGTTTGTCACAAATAGCATTTATCTGGTCAACCCTTGACCCTTAACCACATACTATACACATATACAACAATATACACAGAACATATTCAAGTATACATTTAATCTTGAATAATTCACCTAAATCCTTCACAGATTTTTGAAATCCTCAAAATTCCTTCCCAAAAATATCAAACGCACACTTATTTTCTGACTAGGTTCTAATATTGAACCTTAAATTAATTAATTAAAATTTTAAAAATATTTAAATTCTCGGGTTGTCACATTCACCCCTTCTTCTAAAAATTTCGTCCCCGAAATTTACCTTACACCTTACACCATACACCTTGAACTATTCACCATTCATTCACGTCATCACATGCTATCCCGATACCTTCCTTACCAGAATTAAAATTTTAAAATTGTCTTTGAGGGTTATATGTATTATCATCATTTTTTGCAAAGGTTTTTATGGAAGTTCATCCGCAAACCGTCATAACTTACGGACATAGTGGGTAATTAGCCCGGTATGCCCTTTACTTATTAAGTACTGCTGGTCGAATCTGTTCTCGCCTCTGCCATAGGCACAAAACTTTTACCTCAGTCTTACCGGATTCTGCACCAAAACAATTTGGTTCGGGAGATTTCTTTCAATGAACACTTAGAGTTTTCATAACATTAGTTTAGCTGAATCGAATAGCGTAGACTCATATCAATAATTCAATTCAATCGAATTATTTAGGTGTAGCCAAACCCCGTTGGCAAATAAAATTTTTTTTTAAAAATATTTTTGAGAATGACGTCATGATGTCGTACTGTATTAATAGTCCGTTTGAGGATGCCGTTGTAAAGCCCCAAAATCCGGGTACTTGAAACCCGAACTCGGTGCTTCACGATACCATTTCTATGAGCGGAATAATACTAATAATAATATAAAGATCAACTTAATTTACATATCATCAGAGTCTGAATCCCAAGTACGTAACCTTTAGACATTCATTACAATCCATGATAGATAATATATATCATACTTGTCTTAATAAAGTTAATTATTACATAAAATAGCATTTCTTTCATTCAGCAATCTTTCCCTTTCCCTTGTTCTTAGCAGAGCTCTCTGGTCATTCACACTTAGCTGAAAACATTTAAATTAAGTAAGAATGAGCATTTGAGTGCCCAGCAAGTAATAGCAATTATATATATATAAGCTGAAAGAATTTAAATGTTTTCTTTATACTACCCTTCTACAACGATTCAATAGTTGTGAAGTAATCTGTACCAATGACAATAATATATCAATTCTATACCAAAATTTTGAAACTACGTACTGACTATAAATAGGGTTTATGTGACACACTATGAACATTGTTTTCATTTTCGAAAAGGTTAAACAGAAATTCATCTGTAAAGCGTCATAACTTACGGGCACGGGGGGTGATCAGCCCGTTATGCCCTGCATTGATCAATACTACATGCAAGAACGAGGGTATCGTTCACTCTGTCCACCTTGGGTGCATAAACAGTTTTCCTATGTAGGGATGTTCATACTTGTTTGGGTTCCAAATCAAAGGTTTTATCATGTTCAACAATAATCTATAATTCAACATATATGTATACGGGTAATTGACAAAGGTATATCAACATGTGATTAAATACAATGATTATCCAAGTGGGGACACTTGTATAACCATTTAAAGAAATTAACGAACAGAATATATATCTGAATTACCATATACTAACATGTTGATAATCAATGAGCGTATATAATATAAGGTTAATAATCTGTACAGTAATAATAATATAATTCATAAATATTCTTACTCATATCCATTGCATAAAGAAAATGCAAAGGTAAGATACTTGCCTGATGCGCTGCTTATAGTTCACAACTTAGTTTTATCGTTTATATCACGACCTATCATTAATCAAATCATTCGTTCGATTAGAACAATATACTATAACACATAGTCTTCGCATTTCGCGATCGAAGACATAACCTAATAACATTATTACCCATGTTTAACAACCATTGAATCACAAATAATCACATATCTAATTATATTATCTAAGTCCAGATCAATTTCTGAAATATTTCGGTGTACCGATAGCTTTATCGGGTAATTATCGAGTCTAAGACTCTATTCTGTAACTCAATATCAGTCATATTATTTTTAAACGACTTAATATAATTTTAAAACATTTATTATAATTTATCATGAATTTTCAAACATCGGAATAATTATTAAATGATTTAAATATTAAATAATTCTATTATCATTAATATTTAATTAATATTAAACTATAAATTAAATCATTTCTAAAATGTTAAAGTTATTTATAATAACTTGAAATACTTTTAAAGTATTAATATTACCCTTAAATGATTTTTAAAATATTTAAAATCATTTTTAAATAATTATCATTAATATTTAAATATTAATGCACTATTTATCAAAATATTAAAAGTCTTTAATCATTACTTAAAATATTTTAATTCATTTATATCCTTTTTAAATAATTTTTAAATTAATAAAACCATTTTAAACTATTTATTTAATATAATTATTAAATAAATTTAATATCTTTAATAATAAGTTAATAATCATTAATATTAAATTATTAATGAAATTATCCTTTAAATATTAAAAGTTATATTTTATAACTTAAAATATCTTTAAACACTTTATTTTCATTTAAAATGATTATTATAATATTAAAATCATTTTTAAACTAAATTATTTAATATAATTATTAAATAACTTTAATATCATTAATAATAATAATTAATTAATGAAATTTACCTTTAAATATTAAAAGTTATATTTTATAACTTAAAATATTTTAAATACCTTATTATTATTTAAAATGATTTTTAATATAATAAAATCATTTTTAATTAATTTATTTAATTCATTTAGTAAATAACTTAATATTTATTAATATTAATTTATTAATGAAATTTATCACAAAATATTAAAAGTCATTAAAATTACTTATAATATTTTCTTATATCATAATATAATTTTAAATGATTTTTCAAATATTAAAATCATTTTTAAATAATTTATTTAATATTATAATTAAATAAATTAAATACCTTTAATATTCCAAAAATATTAAAATATATGAAATATATTTAAAAAATGAAAAACTAATTTTTCGATTTTAAAATAATTTTTAATAATTTATTTGGTATTTTTCATAATTAAAAACTATTTTTTTCTATTTATTTAATTAAATTAATTAATTTTTGAAAAATAATATATATTATTCATCATCATAGAAGGGCCCTATATGCGTATTTAAACTGTCGCTATAGGTGTTCTTGAGGTGTTCTTCATGAAACCCAGAACACCTAGTCAGTTACTGAGTGACCTAGTTTGACCAGGTTTGATTTCGTGTGTGTTGTGTTTCTGAGCGTTTTGTTGATCAGAGCATGTAGTACAAATACAATACTACACGATCCAACAATAAACATCATCATAACATGCATAACCAAAGAGATCTGAGCCTTCAAAGAAGCTGTCAGAGTTGTTCTTCATTTTCTAGGTTACCCAGAAATGAAGAACAATTCGACTACTCATATTTGGGCCTCCACAACTTGTGATCTAGGTGATGTTTTAGTCATTTAAGAGGTCTAGGTTGTAGAAAACATGTAGTACTACAAGTATATCACCAAACATTATCATAACAACATCACATAAAGAAGATACATGCCGGTCAAAGTCTGTTAGTCGTCATGTTCATCAGTTTTCTGGGTTACTAAGAAAACTGATTTCATGAACGTCTGACCTACTTTGACCAGACACCAAATCCTGTACACTTGATATCTAGAGTCAATAAAAGGATGGATCGAGAGCCCCAAATAACTCAACAACAGACTCAAAACATCCAAAATCGGATAGATCTAGAGCCCCAAATAACTTGTCAGACACTGATAACCCATTTCTGGGTTACCCAGAAATGGTCCGGTCATGGTCGGTCAACGACCTTTGACCAGGAATAACTATCAATCCGTGCATGATGTGGTCGTTCTATGAGTTCCAGAACACAGATCTCACTACATACTACAAGCGTAAAGACTTAAAACACAAAAACCAAACACAAAAATAGATCTATCGGGTCTGACATTAGTTGTCAGACAACAAAAAAAATTTCCCAGATTTTCTTAAAATGCCAAATCCGAGCCTCTAGATGTTATGGATCTAACATCTAGCAACCCAGATCATCTTTATACACCTTATATAACATGTTTAACACAAAAAATAACATCAAACCACATATCGATGGTCAGATTGTATGGCTAGGGTTTATACGTTCTTTGATAAATTTTGATTTCTCGCTTCTGATATGTTATGGCTGATCATGGGGCTGTTCTTAGGGACTGATCTAGCTAATAATTTCGGAGGTTTTGAGGGAGAGAGAATTGGTTGAGTGTTTGATGAGAAAATGAAAGCAAATGAGCACTTTTCTCTCTCTAACTCTATATATAACATGTTGTAATGCACATGGCTGAGATATGGCTGCTGAGTGCTGTCATTTGAAGTCAATGGAGTTAGATTAGGTCACCCACTCCATATTTGCATAGATACACAAGTTACACAATAAAAATATCCAAATAGGGGTATTTTGGTCATTTGGGTGGGAATTTTAATGGCAATCTTGTCATTTGGCAAATCTTTAGGGTTTGACCCTTAGGGTTTAACCCTAAGGTTTAGCACAAATCAAATATAGGATTTCCAATTTAGGGTTTGCTTAAAAATAAAATTAAATAAATTTTAGTTTCTAAAATTTTGAAATTAGGGTTTCCTAATTATGATAAATTTTCTAATTACACTATACATAAACATTAGGGTTTAATATCACTCATTATAATTAGCGTTGCTAAAATAGCAATTAGGGTTTATAATTTTGATAATTAGGGTTTCTAATTACCAAATTAGGGTTCTAGGTTAGTAATTAGGGTTTAACAATTTAGGGTTTCTATAATTAACAATTTGTAATTCTAATACTTGTTAATTAATCACATTAACACAGTTACTAACAATCTCGAACTCTAATTTGAATTTCAAATTAGGGTTTATCATTTCCAAAATTAGGGTTTTCTAAAGATTAGGATTTCTAGAATTTTAATTAGGGTTTACCTAATTGATCATTTAATACACAACATAAAACATATAACACAGTTATATAACAGTCTTAAACTCACAATTGATTTTCAAATTAGGGTTTCCTCCAGTAAAACTAGGGTTTAAACAATTAATAATAGGGTTTTAAAATTAAACACCATAATTGACCAGCCATCCTCAATACGTACATACAGTACATATTTATAGCACTGAAAAATTAAAAATATAATTAATATTATATTATTGTTCTCATTCCTTGATAAAAATCCAAAATTAGGGTTTGGATTCCATATCTGATTTATTATTCATATTTAACCTTAATAATTAAGGTTAAATAATTAACTTAATAATCTGTACTAAAATTCATATAATAAAATAATTATTATAATTATTCTAAAAATCATTTCATATATTATTTAAATAATATATGTTTATATTTTCATGGAAACTAATTAATAAAACATTTCTACTATAAATTAATTATTATAAGAATATACTTTATAATAATCAATAATCCTCAAATAAAATTATTTGTAAACATTTATGTAATAAATATATTTTTATTTACCACATAAATATATATATACATTATCTTGTACAAATCCTCATCCATAAAATATATATAAAAAAAAATTTATACGCAAAATTTTTTTTATTTATATAGAAAATATCGGTTGTTACATTACCTCCCTTATCGGATGTGGCGCCCCCAAATCCGGGTCTCTTTAAACCCGATGAGATGGTGCTCCACTATGCTTTCTGAGTTCACACAAACATTCAATTGAAAAAAGCCTCAAAGGAGCAAATCATCTTTTATATATTCCAAAACAATACTCTAGTTCCTAGGTTCTTTATAACCGAATTATATTTGTTCTTGTCATAATATCAAATATTATCATTACAAACCTATACTATTACATAGGTATCGCCATACAAGTTCGCTTTAGCCTTCACTTTATCCTTGTCGAATCCTTTAGTCATATCGTCTAAGTTTTGATCATATGGTTCAAGCAAGTGTGAGCATAACACGCTTCAAAAGTACAACAATTTCATTTTAAAAGCATGCTTGAAACATAGGAATCGTATATCTTCAATAACTGGATGATAGTTACGAAGTACTATCAATAACTTAAAATAGCGTTTCTTTTCCTTCAAAACATTTTGCAATAACAATAATCTGTAATTCATCAATTCTGGTTCAAGACGTGAACGTCTTATAGTCTCTTTGAAAAGGACAACCCGGCACGAAGTCCGTAAGTCCGACATATCTTACGAGTACATCTAGGTGATCAGCATATAGTATCCTATGTTGATCAACACTACATCCATTAAACGTGTGTACGCTTAAGTTGTGACAACCTCACGTGCCCATCGAATACTCGATGAAAATATATTTGTTTATACATAGTAAGGCTTACCTTGAATCCGTACCAATTAATTGGCGTAGGATAGCGTTAGCAATTCTATATTGAAAGACTTGTAAACAGTTCAATCAATCTATCACGATTAGTCTAGCCGAGCTAAAACTGGCATCGACTCTTTCTTTGAAACCATACATGCATCTCATAATTTAAATCATTTGAAAACCTGGCTAACACGAAGGTTAGACGAGCGTTTAAGAAAAACTTGTCTTCAGCGTCTGCTACAGTAAAATTACGTTTCCTTTGAGTCTTTACAGTCTCCTTTGATGTTCTCTTGCTACACCTTAAACTTCTTCTTGCTTCTTGCTTAATAAGAACTCTAGCTTCTCTAGCTTTTTCTCTCAAGCCATTAAGCTATAAGTTGTTGTGGAAAATCTAATAATAGAAGTCTAGCTTTTATGTGCTTATTCTCTCAAGTAGATAAGCTCTCAACTTATTATGTATAAGGTGTTGGAGGAAATGAACAACCAACAAAATGAATTAAGAGCTTCCTATTTATAGGAAATCCTAGATGAGGGCTCCATGGTCATTAAACCATCCACCTCCTTACTATTCATTACCTAGCTCTTAAGTAAACTTGATATCCACACTTTTTGCTTGGTGATCACAACACTTGCTCACCACTCATTTTAGCCATTAAGTCACCTTACTTGCTCACCCCAACACTTATCCATTAAGTCACTTTACTTGCTCACCACTTTGGGTCATCCATGTTCTCATGGGTTGCCCCATGGTTTAAACCATCTCCTAACCCATTGGACATTTACTTTGGGCTTTAGTTTAATTAACTTAGTTTAATCATTTGGGCTTGCACATTAAATTACTTTGGGCTTGTAATTAAACAACCTTTGGGCTTGTTCATTAACTTACTTTGGGCTTTACATTAATTCTATTGGACTTAACCATTCAATACTTGGGCTCACATAATACTTAACAAATCCTACCAATTCTACAAATTCAATACATTGATCTTAAAGCCTTATAACGTATAATCACGTATTCATCTCGTATTCCCCTCGTATATTTATTCAATATATACAATATACCATCATTCATACGTACTCTTATAATACTTCGTATCATACTCGTATTCATTACTCATATAATACCTACGTAGTATACGATCATCGCTTAATTCATTACATACATTTAAATTCCTTCTCGAAAGTTACACTTCCTAAACGTTAGGTTTTAAGTCCACAGGAGAAATATTACATTTTCCATAACTGAAATATTATTGGATATTCCATCTCACATCAATATTCTATCGTTACGTATTTCTCGAAAGTTCAAAAATAATTCCCGAGAAGAAATGCGTGAATAGTGTTTTTCAAAAAAATTCTCGGAAAGCTTTAAAGACTTTAATTCTACCACGTAGCCAAAATCCTACGATGTTCTGACATTTTTAGGCCAGAGAACGACGTTCGATTAGCTTGCTCCATAAATAATTAATTAACTTCATTTAATAAAAAAAAAAATTAATTCTCACAAATCCGATTTTCTCGGGGCGTTACACTCTTCCCTCCTTATAAGGATTCTGTCCCCGGAATCTCGCTAATAATACCTACACCACAGAGGATATTTTTCCTTTATTTTAATCTCGAGTTCCCACAATGCTTCTTCGACATTGGTGTTCTTCCATTTCACCTTCATCGAAGGTATTATCTTTTCACACATGACTTATCACTTCCTGTTAACAATTTGAGTTGGAAGTTAAACACTTACTAACACATTACGCGATCTCTATATCATCTTAGTTATCCTTTTAACTCGGACCTATATGGAACTCAAATTCCTCCCTCAAAATAAGACTATACTTGTCTTCTACTTATCCTGCATTATCTTCTTCATTTGCTTACATTCCTCATTACCTAGTTGTACTTCATTAACTCATTTCATTATCATGAATTGAGTCTATGTTTTAAATAACAATTCTACCCCTTCATTCCGTAATTTAACTTCTAACTCTGATCTTACCATTTCCGTTATTAACTCATTCTGAGTAGTTAGCATCAATAGCTTTCCCTACCCCTCCTACTTAATGCGTCGGCTACAACGTTTACCTTCCCTGAATGATATAAGATATCACAATCCTCTCTCTACTACATATTCAACTCTTCTGTGTGGAGATATATTTCAGACTCTTAGAGTCCATGTATATCTCACGCTTCTCTCCGTATAAATACTATCTTCATATTTTTAATTCAAAAACTACAACTGCCAATTCTAGATCATAATTAGGATAGACCTCCTCATAATCCTCTAACTGGCGTGATGCAAACACAATGACATTGCCATGCTATAAGAGCACGCAATCATGTCATCTATGCGAACATCGAGATACACTACAAAATTCCCTGTATCATCTGATAAAGATAATACAGGTGCCTTAATCAACCTTTCTTTTAAATCCTGTGACGCTAATGGTACCTTCAACCATAGCATCCCACAAGGGTAACTATCAAATTGGCCACCGACTTGATTGGCGCCCCTTACGGAAAAACCTACTTCCGCACATTAGTCAACCTAAATGACATAACCAGAAACTTGTTATAACCATAACGAATTATGAACGTCATCTTAGGTACCTCCTCCTTCTTCCTTACTTCCAACCGACTATACCCTATACATATATCTATCTTTATAAAAATTCTTGGCCCCTCTCAACTGACCAAATAGATCATCGATCCTGGGCCATGGGTATTTATCCTTAACCGTTATCTTACTCCTATTACGATAGTCGATACGCAACCGTAACGACTCCTCCTCTTCCTTAACACCAACCTAACTTGTGTCATAGTTTGACAATAATAATGTCGCGGTATTTTATTACCGTAATTTACTACCTTAGATTTTCTGAGAAAACTAAAGGTTCACACTTTTCTTATAACAATTTATTCTAGTTCTATGGTTAATCAACCCATTCATACTGAGAATTTCTTCAAATCCTCTCGACATTAATCGAAACTTATCTACCGATACTTGCTTATTTCTATTATTCATGAAACCATTTCCACGAGTATAATTAACGAAAATTAATCCCTCCTCCTCTATCTTAATGTTTTAAAGGTATTTATAATCCCTTTCCGACAGACTCCTAGATAAGTCTTTCAACACGTCTTACTCACCTCGATCCTTCACTTAGGATCCCCTTGTCCCACTTCAGTATTCCCGAAGTAAATTTTTTTTTTTTGTCTCTTTGGCATACTGCCACTACCATTCTCTACCTTGGTTCCTCCCTCCCTCTTGCTCTCATCTTTTCCCTCTTTGTGGTATTGAGTCTACAACTCACTATTACCTTATGCTATAATCACCTTCTCCAGAATGATCCCATAGGAAACACTCTAGATCACCAAAATCCCAATATAGAGCTAGGGTTTCAGGCCCTGCTCCAACCTACAAGCCTTCACCTCCTCCGTGTCCACTTGATGTGAAACAACCCTTGCCAATTCATTTGAATTTGGTCGCGTACTGGGGAAATATCATATCCCCTTGCTTAAGTTCTAAGAATTCAATCTCTATCCTCTCTCACATATTTGTAGGGAAATAATTCTCAAAGAAAATCTTCTTGAATTGTTTCCACGTTACTGCATCTGTTCTAACCCCACCCTGGTGAGCCTTCTACCAAAAGTTGGCTTCACTCTACCTCGTGTAAGTCACAAAAGAAAACTTCTGCATCTCACATATGCTTGTAATAACAAACGCCTTCTTTATTTCTTTTACCCCGGTATGGGCCTCGATTGGGTCCGTCGTTCATTTGAACTCCGGCGGACCTATGCTTTTAAAATTTTTACAGGTAATCGTTCTAGCTACCTTAGGTTTCGCGGGTACTCTACCCCAAGTTTGGGTAAATTCAGCCGTTAATAACTTAACGAACTCTTGCATAGGGTTGTTTTGATCCCATTAATTATCATTATGTGATTCCACTTCCTTATTACGTTATCTTCTCCCTGGCGACATTTTCTGATTAAATAAATAAAATTTCATTATTATCTATTTACTTACTTCGTTATTAATCGCCACATACCAAATCGCACCATAACAAATCATTTCCATGAAAACTTCATTATATACATATGCTTCTTCATAGTTTGAAACTATTTACAATTTACGTTCATAGCCAAAAGCTATTACATTTTTATCCCGCAATTGAACTTCACAAAAGTTGGGATTTACAGAAAGACTACCCTTTTATATAAAAGAGGGCTTTACATCACTACACAATATTTATAACTCTAACGTTCTAATAATACATAACAACATCCTCGTGTTTCTCATTCGCAATCGCCGCTACAGTATCCCGACTAATAGTATGACGGGTTTGTCCTGACTTAATGGAATAACAGGCAACCTTCAGCTTGAAATCCTTATGTGCACTCTCATGGATGTAAGACATCTGTGCTATCTTCTGGTCCTTCTCCCCCAGTTCTCTATGAAGCTCATCGGCCTCCATCTTAAAATCCCTAGCCTTATTTATCATGGGCACCTTCTCATCATGCTCTGACTAAAAATCTGCTTCTGCATACATCTTAGCTTCATGGAGATAACTAATCTCTTCACTGATTCTTACACAATCTGTACTCTCCCGCCACACATTCTGTCGCCAAGCCGCCAGATACAAGGCTTCCATTGCATCCGGAGGTGATGACTCCATGTAGGTACCACCGTAGTAATGTCAATGTTACTTCTCTTTCTTCCTCCATATCATTCATAATACTAAGGTATGACGATATATCCATCTCTCCCTCTGAGTAGTCTTCCTCGGAAAAGTACTCCTCTGCCTCCGACTCCTCTAGAATCACTAATGGTACCTCCACCACTGACATAGGTACATGCTCTACTTGGTTTACAAGCTCTTCGCTCACCGCGTGTATATCTCTATACATCAAACTATCGATCGACATCCTACAATAACACATAACTTGTTGATTAGTACATAACAAATAGTATAAGCACAAATCACATTTAATTTATTTAGGGTTACTTTCCATCTTTTAAATCTTTTGATACTGAGTTTCCTCAATACCTTATTAACTCATTCGACTCAAGTAAATCTTAAGTTTTTCTTCCTTTGAACTTCTCTTCCTTAACGAGGTTATGAGCCTAAGGTTCTTCCCCCTTAAGTTTTATAACCTAATGCTTTGATACCAACCTATGACGCCCCCTAAATGGGGTCTCTTTCAACTGACAGATGGTGCTCCACTTACATACAGTTCACACAAACATTCAATTGAAAAAGCCTCAAAGAAACGAATCATCTTTTATATATTCCAAAACAATACTACCATTCCCGTGTTCTTTATAACCGTTACATTTGTTCTTGTCATAATATCAAATATTATCATTACAAACCTATACTATTACATAGAATACGCTTCAAGTTCGCTTTTAGCCTTCACTTTATCCTTGTCGAATCCTTTGGTCATATCGTCAATTTGCAATCATATGGTTCAAGCAAGTGTGAGCATAACACGCTCAACAAGTACAACAATTTCATTTTTAAAAGCATGCTTGAAACATATGAATCGTATATCTTCAATAACTGGATGATAGTTACGAAGTACTATTAATAACTTAAAATAGCGTTTCTTTTCCTTCAAAACATTTTGCAATAACAATAATCTGTAATTCATCAATTCTGGTTCAAGACGTGAACGTCTTATAGTCTCTTTAAAAAGGACAACCCGGCACGAAGTCCGTAAGTCCGAAGATATCTTCACGAGTACATCTAGGTGATCGACTTATAGTACCTATGTTGATCAACACTACATCCATTAAACGTGTGTACGTTTAAGTTGTGGCAACCTCACGTGCCCATCGAATACTCGATGAAAATACATTTGTTTATAATAGTTAGGCTTACCTTGAATCCGTACCAATTAATTGGCGTAGGCTAGCGTTAGCAATTCTATATTGAAAGACTTGTAAACAGTTCAATCAATCTATCACGATTAGTCTAGCCGAGCTAAAACTGGCATCGACTCTTTCTTTGAAACCATACATGCATCTCATAATTTGAATCATTTGAAAACCTAGCTAACACGAAGGTTAGACAAGCGTTTAAGAAAAACTAGCCTTCAGCGTCTGCTACGGTAAAATTACTTTTCCTTTGAGTCTTTACAGTCTCCTTTGATGTTCTCTTGCTACACCTTAAACTTCTTCTTGCTTCTTGCTTAATAAGAACTCTAGCTTCTCTAGCTTTTTCTCTCAAGCCATTAAGCTATAAGTTGTTGTGGAAAATCTAATAATAGAAGTTTAGCTTTTATGTGCTTATTCTCTCAAGTAGATAAGCTCTCAACTTATTATGTATAAGGTGTTGGAGGAAATGAACAACCAACAAAATGAATTAAGAGCTTCCTATTTATAGGAAATCCTAGATGAGGGCTCCATGGTCATTAAACCATCCACCTCCTTACTATTCATTACCTAGCTCTTAAGTAAACTTGATATCCACACTTTTTGCTTGGTGATCACAACACTTGCTCACCACTCATTTTAGCCATTAAGTCACCTTACTTGCTCACCCCAACACTTATCCATTAAGTCACTTTACTTGCTCACCACTTTGGGTCATCCATGTTCTCATGGGTTGCCCCATGGTTTAAACCATCTCCTAACCCATTGGACATTTACTTTGGGCTTTAGTTTAATTAACTTAGTTTAATAATTTGGGCTTGCACATTAAATTACTTTGGGCTTGTAATTAAACAAACTTTGGGCTTGTTCATTAACTTACTTTGGGCTTTTCATTAATTCTATTGGACTTAACCATTCAATACTTGGGCTCACATAATACTTAACAAATCCTACCAATTCTACAAATTCAATACATTGAGCTTAAAGCCTTATAACATATAATCACATATTCATCTCGTATTCCCCTTCGTATATTTATTCAATATATACAATATACCATCATTCATACGTACTCTTATAATAATTCGTATCATACTCGTATTCATTACTCATATAATACCTACGTAGTATACGATCATCGCTTAATTCATTACATACATTTAAATTCCTTCTCGAAAGTCACACTTCCTAAACTTTAGGTTTTAAGTCCACAGGCAAAATATTATATTTTCCATAACTGAAATATTATTGGATATTCCATCTCACATCAATATTCTATCGTTGCGTATTTCTCGGAAGTTCAAAAATAATTCTCGAGCAGAAATGCGTGAATTGTTTTCGAAAAATATCTCGAAAAGCTTTTATTTTCGTCTTGAAAATTCAAACACTTTAATTCTACCACGTAGCCAAAATCCTACGATGTTCTGACATTTCTAGGCCAGAGAACGACGTTCGATTAGCTTGCTCCATAAATAATTAATTAACTTCATTTAATAATAAAAAAAATTAATTCTCAAAAATCCGATTTTCTCGGGGCGTTACAACAAATGTAGGAATCTGCAACACCGCCACCTTGTTATAGAGCCAGGGTTTTAATCCCAGCTCAAACCTTCTAGCTTTCGTAGCCTCCGTATCAACTTGATGCGGAGCAAACCTAGCTAACTCATTAAATTTCATGCGCGATTCTCGACACCGTCATATTCTCCTGCTTCAATTCTAAAAATTTAACCTCCATCCTAGCCTGCATACTAGGTGAAAAATAGTTCTCGAAGAACAGTGTCTTAAACCTATCCCATGTGACTACACCTTCCCCTGCCCTCGCCTGGTTCGCTTTCCACCAAAAATTTGCCTCCCCCTTTATCATGTAAGTGGAAAAAGCAGTCTTCTGCCCTTCATCTACCCTAGTTACCACAAATGCTTTTTCAATCTCTTTGACCCAAGTTTGGGCTTCTACAGGGTCAGTTGTACCTTTGAATTCCGGAGGTCTAACAGACTTAAAGTCTTTGAAGTTTGCTAAGCGATTATCTGGCTGATTCCCAGCGACTGGTATCCCTTGTTGCATGGCCTGAGATACCATATTTGCAAAGTGCTGCATCGGGTCTACTTGTTGTTGTCCCTCAACGTTGTTGACAGATTCTTCTGCCCTTTGGTTTCGAGTTCGACGTCTTGGCGGCATTATCTGATTAAATAAAACCATAAATTTAACTTACATTCTAAACCTTATCATATCAGTTTAATATTTTAAACTTGTTTCATCACTCAAACATAGATTCATATTCATTTAACGAATATTTTACATAACATAACACATAATGCTTTAAACATCAGTTGTCCCTTGGTGACTACAAAAGTCAGGATTTACAAACTTGATCATTACAAAAGTTGGGAACATTACATTAAATAGACATACTTATCCTATATATTACATTAAACACACCTACATCACAGAGCCTATACTACTTATTTATTACACCTCTTCCTTGGACAACTTTTTGCCTAATGACCTTCTATCCCTCAGATAAAACATGCTCCTGCTTTGTATCCAGGACAATACAGAGTAGTATGTCCTTCATAACCGCACAGATAACATATTTTTTCCCTTTCTTCTTATCGGATTTTCCTAAATCATGGTCTTCTATCTTTCTTTTCCCTTTCTTGCTCGGAGCTGCACACGACGTGTTGTTTGTGGCTCCCATATGATCCATTTGGATTTTAAGCTTATCTTGTTCTTCAATTGTTTCTATTAACGCTTGACGCAACTGACTATTCAACAGCTTTTCTATCTCCCACGGCCTTTCTAGAGAAGAAGAAACCTTGTTCCCCAGACTCTGCACCTCCGTTGATGCTTGATCAGCTTCAACTTTAGTGTCCGAATCACTATCTGTCAGCTCCACCATCTCCAGATCTGGTACTACGTTTTCTATAATAACCACCTCGTCCGAGTTGTTTTCATTGTGAGCCTCTATTTCAGCTATTGGCTTCGATATCAGCTCGGGTGTAATGGGTTTGACCCTTCTTCATGCTATAAGCATATAACAAGCATTTTCCACCAGACATCTACACACACAAATTTTCCTGATTAGCATATAGTATATACACACAGCAAATAAGAGTTTTATATAAGTTATCTTTTATTTTGTTTGACGATGAATTTATTCAATTCATCTCCTTTTAAACTCTATATGAGTTATTTATATTTTCAATGTTTCCCTCTGTTCTAAGGTTATAGCCTAAGGTCTAGCCCACCTAAGGTTTTTAACCCTAAGCTTTGATACCAACCTGTAAAGCCCCCAAATCCGGGTACTTGAAACCCGAACTCGGTGCTTCACGATACCATTTCTATGAGCGGAATAATACTAATAATAATAACAATAATATAAAGATCAACTTAATTTGCATATCATCGTAGTCCCAATCCCAAGTACGTAACCTTTAAACATTCATTACAACCCATGATAGATAATATATATCATATTTGTCTTAATAAAGTTAATTATTACATAAAATAGCATTTCTTTCATTCAAAGAATCTTTCCTTTCCTTGTTCTTAGCGAGAGCTCTCTCGTCGTTCACACTTAGCTAGTCGTAAAACATTTAAATTAAGCAAGAAGGAGCATTTGAGTGCCCAAAGAAGTAATAGCAATATATATATATATATATATATATATATATATATATATATATATAAGTCAAAAGAATTTAAATGTTTTTTTATACTACCCTTCTACAACGATTCAACAAATAGTGAAGTAATCTGCACTAAATGATAATAATATATCAATTCTATACCAAAATTTTGAAACTACGTCTTCGACTATAAATAGGGTTTATGTGACATACTATGAACATTGTTTTCATTTTCAAAAAGGTTAAATGAAATTCATCTCGCAAACCGCATAACTTACCTAAGGGGTGATCATTTCGTTATGCCCTCGTTGATCATCAATACATGCAAGAACGAGGGTAACGCTTCACTCATCTCACCTTTGGGTGCACTACAAAAAAATGAGCCTTTAGCAACGATTTTTCGGGCAACGACTTTATAAGTCGTTGCTAAAAGTATATGTTTAGCAACAAAATTTGTCATTCGTTGAGATTGTGTCAGGCTTTCACTTTTTGCAATGAAATTGATAAGTTGTTGCAAAATTTCGTTGCTAATTCATTGGCGGGAAAAAATTTCATTAGAAATTCGTTGCAAAATTTTCAGCCACTTGCTTTCCCGTCATCGTGGGCAACGAAAGTTTTTTTGTTACTAAAAATGGGTTTTAGCAACGATTTTTCAGGCAACGACATTATAAGTCGTTGCTAAAAGTGTATGTTTAGCAACGAAACTTGTCCTTCGTTACAGATTGTGTCGGGCTTTCACTTTTTACAACGAAATTCATAAGTAGTTGCAAAATTTGGAAACAAAATTCTTTAGAAATTCGTTGCAAAATTTCTAACCACTTGATTTCTCCTCATCGTGGGCAACGAAAGTTTTTTTGTTACTATATTTCGTTGCCTAATATGGACCACATTCATTGGCAACATTTTTTATTTTCTTTGCATATTTTATACAACTTTTTGCAACGATTATTAAAATGTTGCCTTAAATTAAGATGATAATAATAATAATAATAGTACTAATAATAATAATAACAATAATAGTAATAATAATAATAATAACTGTGACAACCCCAAAATAGGTCCATTCCATCCAACCCATTCTGAGTCGCCAAATACATGGTACAGAAAACAACTACAACTTTATTACAACAATTGTCGTACAAAATACAACAACACATATGCTGTGAGTTTGGATACAAATATATACCAACTGTGACTCGTGTCCCAACCGTAATGTGACAAATGTCCCATCAGTGGACAGCACCTCACAGTGATACCTACATAAAGGTATAGTCAAAAACTGTTTTAGAAATTAGAATCTTTGGGAAGAACTCAAGGAAACTTTCGTACATGGGAGGCCATGCTTTTAGGTTATGATAGATATCATATGCCCACAGAATTATCCTTGGTTAACCTAATAGACCCCAAAGAAAAACGAGAAGATTACTACCATCTTCTTTCCAATGGTGAGTCTTCTCTTGACATATAATTATCTCCACTGTCTCTAATTGAGAATTATACTCCAAACAAACACCAAGATTATATAGGTAGTGCTCGTAGATATACTCCGCAAGTGGATGAGCACAACCCTGTCTTATGATGACACGAGGTTGTATGTCATTAGACATCTTGTATGATAGTGGCAAAACACCCTTCCAACGTTGGGTTCACCTCACCCTATTTGATTCACCAAATATAACTACTAAATGATGTATACAACATCTTTCTATACTGCTTAGGGAGAACCTCCACAGCTAGAGACCACCGTTCTATTTCCCCGTTATCCCCCGCTCGACCCAGCTACACTTTTATTACCTGAAAGGAATTGTGAAGCAAAAGGGTGAGAACAACTAGCTCAGTAAAGAATATCATGACTAAAGATAATTAAATTATCAATAGCCTTCTTTCAGTAATAAATCAGAGATTTAGAACATATGATAGATGATAAAAATTTCAACCATAGTTGCAGCGGAACGAGAAATCCATTAGAAGAGTCAAATAGACTATAAAGTCTATTATCTTCTCCACATTAAAAATCCACCAACAATGTTTTATCCTTGTAACATCAATCAACAGTTTCTTTCCACAATTATATGAATAACTCATAATCATAATTGTAATTCTAAATTCCTTTCGCATCCAGGACGAAGATAATTTTCATCACATGTCTTTACCTGAAACATCAAAGATCATGGTTATACCAAATCACGCCTCGCTTTATAATCATACTAACAATTTCATCTTTGCACTA